>JACEEZ010011585.1:0-31013 GCA_016584305.1 Chionoecetes opilio
TAAGAAAAAACCTTACTATAAGATCCAGGTAATTTTAACAAATTTTTTAAAAAGTATCTCTTAGGGTTTAAGGGGGGATTTTTATTGTCCCCCGGTTTAAGGGTATATTTTATCCTACCCTCAAAATTGGTTATACTCTTAATGGGTACTTTTTTTTAAAAATAGGGTATAAAATCAGATATTTTTCCCCCAAATTTTTCCTTACAAAATCTTTTTACTCCGTAATTTTTTTAAGGGTAGATTTAAAAAAATTTGCAAAAAAAGAAAAAACGTCGCCACTCGTTTAATATTTTCTTTTTATTTGGGCTTTACTATGACACATATAGCCATAATATGACCAAGATGAAGCCCAAAAGGCCAGTTTGGGAAAAAGTAACCTTTCCCTTCCCATGAGGGCACCGCACGACGGGGTTCTCTGCGCTACAGGGCAAGCCAGGTAACGTCGAACCCTTTCCGCGGTTTCCCTTCGTGTGTCCCGCCCACGGAAAAAGGTTTGGTATGTGGGAAAGGAGAATATGCCGGTTTTCCCCCGCTTACGCAGGAAACCTTTTCCTTAAAACCCCCATGAGTGGTTTGTTTAAAATGTAAAACAGCAGGGGGCCAGAAAACAAGAGCCCAGTCTTTTTCCCACCCGATTTTAGCAGGAAAACCCCAAATCTTTTTGATTTTGTTACTTTTTGTCTGTGTTTTAAGGGAAGTCATTCTTTGCGCATACTAAAAGCTTTGGCTAAAAATGCTTCTCCCTTCTTTGGGAGTAAGTATCCCGGAAAGGAAAGAAAAGCTTTTGGGAAAAAAAACCCTTGTGCATGCCCCCGGGGCATTTCAAACTTCCTTATGTTTTTTTTATATTTTGGGCTAATGAACGTTCTTCTGAGCGGGAAAAACATTCTGCACGCTCGAGTTTTAGTTTATTGCCAAAATTGTGGAAAAGTTTTGGGTTTTTTAATGTTGCCATAGGTGTGTGAGGCGGTGAGAGCCACGCTGGTTTTTATTTCGTTTTAGTGCAGCCCCCAGAAAATATATCACAAACAAAAATTAAATTTGGGTGAGATCTCGTCATTCTGAGTTTTTCCATACCCCTCAGGGGGACAGGGAAACCCACGTCGGGGGAGTTTTTCCAATTTTTCACGTCGGCGCTTTTTCCTTTTTTTGGCGCCCTTTTCCAGTTTTTGATCTTATTTTAAACTGTACCCAATTTTGTTAAAATGGCGGGGACTGCGGGTCTTTTCCCCCGGTGACAGAATTATCCGGTGTATCCCAATGCGGCCCCCTACGGCAATAAAAAAGTAACATTGGGGGGTTATGTGGGGTTTATTTTAGTAACTTTTGGGGGGGCATGGTCCCGTAGGGTTAGGTTAGTAATTATAGTGGGGTTAGGTTAGTAATTTTTTGGTGTATAGTGAGGGTTGGGTTTAGTAATTTTGGGGGGTTATATTTGGGGTTGGGTTTAGAAATTTTTTAGTGATTTTTAGGTTAGTAATTTTTTAGTGGGTTAGGTTAGAATTTTTAAGGGGTTTTTAAGGGGGGTTTGGGTTTGAAATTTTTAAAGGGGGTTATAGGGAGGTTAGGTTAGAAAAATTTTAGGTGTTATATGATTTTTAGTTTAGTAATTTTGGGGTTTTATGGGGGATTTTGGTTAGTAATTTTTAGGGATAAGTAGGTTGGGGTTTTAGAAATTTTTAGGGGTTATAGGAGGTTGGGGTAGTAACTTTTTAGGGGCTACAGGAGGTTGGGTTTGAAAACTTTTGGGGGTTATAGTGAGGTTGGTTTGTAACTTATAGTGGGGTTGGGTTTAGAACTTTTGGGGGGGTTTATAGTGAGGTAAGGTTAGTAATTTTTGGGGGGTTATAGTGGGGGTTTGGGTTTAAAGTAATTATAAACATTTTATGTTTAACATATGGGATATATGTTAAAACAAAAACTTAAAAAAAAAATAGGGCATAACAATGGGTTTGCTCCGTGCAAAGCCCCCCCATATATGTGGATCTTTACGGGCGGCCCGCAGTGGGGCGACCTTTTATCCTTGCAAAATTTGGGCTTTGAAAATGCTTTTTTATATTCCCAAAAACCCTGAAAAAAAATTTTTTCTAAAATTTTTTCATCACCAAATCCTAATGTGGGCCTTTTCCTTTGACAAAAATTTTCTCCACCCGGGGAAAATCCTAACACGGGGTTTAAAAAATAATAGTCATCTCAGAAACCAGAGAAGTGAGGGAAATTTGTAGGGAAAAAAGTCCCCAACCCAACACATTTGCCAGCCCCCCGCCAGCCGTTTAAATGGTCCGTTTCCCCAAAAGACCTACCGGGAGGATTTTACGCAAACCCTCCAAACGTTACGGGGAGTTTGTACAAAAGTTTTTTCGTACCCAGGTGTTTTAATTTGGTTTTAAGTAAAAAAAAATGGGATTTGTACCGTACACTGTTTTTGGTTTTTTCCGTAATACCTGGTGACGTTTCAAAACTTAGTTTTTAATTTTCCCTTCCTAATTAAAAAGGGCCATAGCAGTCTTGGGGAGAGCTTTTTGTCTCAATTTATCAGCAATAATAATAATCTGGTACTGATTTATTAACCTTTTTGATGTACGATTTAAAGGGTATACGAAAAAAGGGATGTAGGGAACGGGACTGCCCCCTTCCTCCAAATGAAGGGACTCCCCCCCTCGAGCTCCCGGACAGTTTTTAACCTTAACCAAAAACCCCTAAAGGGTTTGTTTTTCCTTCGGATGGGGGGGGGGTGGATTTTGTGCGCGTTATTGGGAAAAACTGCATAATTTCTTAATAAAATTTAAATGAAAAACATTTTTAAAGGGTTACGCTGAAGTAAATTTAATACTGCACAGTATACTGAGCAAAAATAATAGGGGAAAACGTAAGTGGTAACGGCGGGTTAGAGACCGCGTAGTTTTGCCTTTTATAACCCCCAAAAATTATAGGTAGTAAAATTTTAACCCACTTTAAAATTTGTTTCTAAAATTCAGGGTTTTAATACCAGCAAAGCTTGAACATTTTTTGTTATGTGGGCTGTTTCCCAAATGCTGGGTTAGGTTATAAACAAGGGGAGGAGTCTGGGGGGCCCCACCCCCGAGTTAGGTCAGGTTTACTTACCAATGTCAAACTTAAAATTTTTTTTTTTGGGGGACAAACATAAAAGGGTGTTGTCCAAAAAACAAAATGGGTTTTTTTTTCCCTTTTCATTTATCTTTAAGGGAACTGTCCCCAAAAAAATTTCAATGTCAGCAAAAAGGTTCTGGGTTTGGTGTTTCTGCGAGTTTCCTATGGGCGACATTTCCCTTTAAAGGTGAGGCAGTAAAAAGGGGCCCCCGCCTGAGTGGCTGCCCGACCCAGTTTGGGGGAAAACCGGGCGATCCCCAAAAAAAAGATTTTCGGAATCAAGTAAAAAAATCAAAAAAAACATTCCCTGGGCCTGGGTTTATTTTTGGGTTTAGCCTGGACCCTCCCAGCTGTCTTTCACTCGGGTCAATGCCCCAAAAAAGAAATTTTTCATGATTTCCAGAATTTTGGAAAAATAACACCACTCCATGTGTAAAATTTTTGGGTCATCCTAAGGGTTTAAAGGAAAACCCCGAGATATCCCAAACGTTAATAAAAGAAAATCTTTACCCAAATTTTAAATATGGTGGGGAACATGACCCCATTACATACATTTGTTATAGGAGGTTTTAAGGTACGGAAATTTTACCCTTCTTGTCTGTTGATTTTAATTTTATTTTCTACCTTTTTTTTTCCACAAATCATTAAAATGGGGAAAGGGCTTTTAGAGGAAAAGGGCCCGGGCCCAGGACCAGCCCCATTTTGCACCCAAAACGAAATCTTTTGGTTTGGCATGCCCCGGGGAGGCCTTGTACGACGGGGGACGCTTTTATGCCACATATGACCAGGAAAAAGGCCACGAGGATGAAGCAAGAAAACCGAGGGGAAAGGGGTATCTTGAGAACTACAAATAAAAAGATATGCTGATCAAAAATGGGGGAATCAAAAAATAAAGCGGGAAAACAGCAAAAAAAAAAAACGGGAAAAAATTTTAAAAAAACTGTAAATGTTGTACCCCAGCAACTTTGTTTCTTTATTCAGACGTATTTTTCGGGTGAAAGGATTTAAGGTGGATTTTTGGGATCAAGGTATATAAGTAATGGATTGATAGAATGTGTACACCCTACAAAACACAAAAGGGGAAAGGGTGGGGGGACTTTTTGCAAAAAATGTAATGGGAAACTCCCAAGTGTGGGGCTCGCGGCTCTTTTTAGCTTCCTTTTTTTCTTATTTTTTTTTTGAAAAGGAAAAAGAAAAAGGAAAATAATTACCCCTTTAATAATTTTTTCATTTACACTTATTACTATGATGTTTTATACAAAAAAAAATTACAATAATCATACATCTGGTGGGTAGCGCCCTGTATTATAAAACAGTGCTTCAATAAAAAAAAAGAAAATTATTTTAAATTTCATCTAAAAAGGGTACCCCCCATGTCACGGGAAAAAACGATAAAAATAGAAGGTTTAAACTAGGTATTGACTATGCCCCAAACAATTGGAAAACAAAGAAGTTCCATAAAAAAGTTTTTAAATTTAGCTATGAAGAAAAAAATAAAAGTAAGTAAGTTGTTAAAAAAGGGAAACTGCCAGACATCGGGAGGTCAAAATGGCACTATGGAAAAAGCTAAAAGGGGGGGAAAGGGGTTATAGAGAAACCTATTTTAGCCGGGGAATGGGTGGGGGGGAAAATATGAAACTTTCCCCATAAAAGGGACTCCGGGGTGATGCCCGTATCTGCTTAAAAGTAACCATTTTATTTTGTTGTCTTTTCCCCAACCCCCCCTTTGAAGTTTTTCCACGTCCCTGTCCGGAAACCAAACTTTATCAGGGCCCTGGTAATTGATTTTAAAGGCCCCCTCTTGGGGTTTAAAACCAGTTATTTTTAAACCCGCATGGGGGCATTTACCTTTCCCAGCAACAATCCCCCCTTTTGGTAGTTTTCTAGTTTCGTTCTTACCTTCACCCCCAAAATACCCAAATCCCCTTTTCAAAATCCCAAATGCAGGGTTCCCCAATGGATTTCTTTTTTGGGAATGACTGGGTTTTATATGCTGTCTCGTGTTTTTTAAAATTGGTTTTATGACATGAATTTAAACAGATATCTTCTAAAGGGAGTATACACGATCGCCAAGTAGGTGATACCTAGGAATTTTTAAATTTGTTTCCCACCTCAGCGTTTGAGCCTCTATTTTTCCCAAAAAATTCCCACTGTCATGGACACTTCCCCGGCCAAAGGGCAATAACATTTTTGGGAAAAGTAGATTTGGGCCCCCCACACAGCTTGAACGTTAAAGAGAAAAAAAACCTTTCCTGCAACGGGAAAAAACCCCGAATTTTCAACCGGGGCGGGTTTTAATACAGCAATGTGGTAAAAGTCGATTGTCCATAAAACCAGGCATCCCCCTGATGTCATAAAATCTTTTAATGTTTGGGTTTAGGTTTGGGCCAGAAGGAGGGGGTTTTTATAATGTCTCCGCTGGAGACTTTTTTTATGCTCGGGAGACTAAATTTTAGGGCATTCGCTGAATGTCATTGTGAAAAACATCATGGCCCGCACCCAATGGCCTTTGGGGATTTTCCCTTTTTCAGCAAAGGATCGCAATCGTGTTTGGAGGTATGGGGGAACAGGAAATTCCCGTTGGGGGAGAAAATTTAAAAATACCCCTTTAGCAAACCAATCGTGGGACTACATTTGTAATATGATTCCACATCATGAAAGTAATGGGCTTTTTTGGCTTTTCCCGTGAAGTAAGATGCAAAAATGTTTCCAAAATGCAGAGTGTTTAAAAATTTTTAAAAAACAGCAAATTTCAAAAATTTAAAAAAATTGATGGGAAAAAATTACCCCTCAAATCATTTGCGCAGAATTGATCTTAATTTCCTCGTGAGACAGACATGGAAGCTTTTTTTAGGGGAAAAGATCAAAAAAATTTTGCACACTCATTGCGTGAAGGGGGTTTATCCCATCTGTAATGGTATTTTGGGCAAATAAAATTGTGTCCTTTAAAATGAAATTTTTCAATCATTCTTTTAAAAACAGCATTTTTTTGTCAATTATATATAAAATAATATATATATAATATATAATATATATATTTTATATATAATTATATATATATAACACACAACGTACACATCCCTACATAATAGCCCGGGGGACATCCCTAAACCCGGGAAGATTTCTGAGAAAAGGGAAACTAAGAAAATAATAAAACAACTTGAAACACCATTTGTACCTGTAAAAACTCTGCGACGTCCCCCGTCCACGTCCCACAAAACCTTGGGCATCTATTCATTCTCCAGAATCAACCCGGGTCCCAATAGTCGGGATAGGTTTCGGCAAAGTTCGGGGATATCTGTAACCAAAAATACAAAATTAGGGAAAACAGTAAAATGCTTTCCTTCAAAAAACTTTTTAACCTAAACCCAACCTAACCTTTTTGTCAGGGTTAATTGAAGTATAAGCCCAACCCTTTTAAACAAACCAGAGGGTTTTGTATTTTAAGATGTCCTTCAATGAGAGAAGGTGTTATTAAAAAAAAATACTGGGGGTTATGTGAAGTTAGCTTAAGCGGGGGGATCGCACGGGGCGTTTCATCGACTGTTTAGTTGAAAACCAAAAATGGCATTTGGTTTTGGGCCTCTTGTCGAACACTGACAACCCATATAAACGCCCCCGGAGGGGGCAACCAACGCTTAAACCCCAACCCAAAAACCCAAAAATTTAAGCGTTGACAGTTTCAAATTTTAGATGGGGGTTTTTTGTTAATGTTTTTGGCCCTACGTAGCTTTCTGGTGAAGAAAAGGTTTTTGTTTTTATCAAAAAGGGAAAAGCGACAGATGGGAAGGGGCGCTTTTATATTTTCTAAATGGGTTTTTAGTGGCGTGAACTGCGCAGTCGCTACCACCGTTACCCTTTGACATATTTTTTTTTAACTTTGTAAAATTAATGGCATTTTTAAACCACTTTTGCGTGCGTTACCGGGAAACGAAGTTAAACGAATCAAAAAGGTGGCGATGATTGCGGCTGCTGCGGTGGGTTTTCCCCAAAAACTCCCGCAGAATTTTGGGAAAACCAAACAAAACCCCCTTCGATTAGCCCTTTTTTTACCCAAATAAAATAAAAAAACTTAAACCTAACCCCGCTATTATTTTAAATTTAAAAAATTTTTAGTGAAAAAAGGAAAAAAAATTGGGTAACAATGGACGAGGGGCTGCGCGGTTTTCGGGATGGCTGCAAATGACTCCCTCCCCCCTTCGCCCGCTCGCAAGCCCCTCTGTGGGCCAATCTTTCCCCCCCCTCTGGGGGGATTATTTCCCAAACCTAACCGAAAAATAAACCCCTTTTAACGGGAGGGTCCTTCCCCCCCGGGCCCTGACGAGAAAATTAAAATACCGAAAAATTTAAACCCCAGCTCCTTTAAAAGGGTGTGCCCAAACATGGAAGGGGTTTTGTCTGTAAGCCTATTTGAAACTTTATAAATTTTTTCAAATGTTATAAGTTTAAAAGGGAACGCACGCAGAAGTGGATTTAAAAATGAACCCTTTATACTTAGAAAAGTTTAAAAAAAATAGGGCAAATGGTAACGGGGGTAGTGAAAGACAAATTCCGTTTCCCCTTTTAAAACCCTTTTTTCCAAAAAGAGGTTTTATCTGTCGTGTTCTCAATAATAAAAATAAAACCCTTTTTCACCCGTAGCTACGTATTCTAAAAAAATTAACAACAAAAACTCCATCTCAAATTCATGTCAATGGTTATCTTTGGGTTAGGGTGGGGGGAAGCGGTTGGTTTTTTAGGCTAAAATAAAAATGCCTAATTAAGCATATGCTTTATTAGGCATAGTGCCCAAATTTTTTTCCCCATGTTTTGGATAAATTTCCTTAAGCAATGAGGCCCCTAAACAACCTTTCACTTAGCACAAAGGTTAAATTCGTCAAGATAAAAAAAAAAAGTAACGGTAAAAAATGCAAAATTTTAACCAAACTTCCCATTGACCAGTACTCTCCTGACATAACTTTGGGGGGGGGGGGGGGGGGAGCACCCCCCATTCACCCCGCAAATTAAAATAACCTAACCCGGGAAATTTATTTCGTAAAAAAAACCTCAATCAAAAAATAATGAGATGAAAAACAGAGGGGAAAAATTCTGCGCAACATTTTTTTTCCCCTACTACAAACCCCAAAGAGGGTTGTACACCCCGGTTTTTTACGCACAAAAGGGTTTAAATTTGCATTTAAAAAGCTAAAAAATAACTTTAAAATCAGGGAAATGTCTTATCACCTCTTAAGGGATGAAAAAATACAGAGGAAAAACTCCCGCGAAGCATATTTTTGGGATTTCTTACCCTTTAATAAAAAAGGTTGTACACCACTCTGGTTTTTTACGCACAAAAAGGTTTATTTCGTCATTAAACAGCCCAAAAAGTAACAAAGCAGGGAAATGTGCTTATTTCCCTTAAGGGTGAAAAGGGAAGAGGAAAAACTCGCGCAAGAAAATTTTGGCATCTTACTCTCAATTAAAAAGGGTTTTACACCCACTCTGTTTATTTCGCACAAAGGTTTATTTCGTCATTAAAAAAAGCTAAAAAGTAACCTTTAAAATCAGGGAAATGTGCTCATTTACCTCTTAATGGGATGAAAAAGTACAGAGGGAAATTTTCCGCAGAAGGGAAAGGTTTAAGACATGGTTTTGCGATGTCTCGGTTTTTTTTTACCTTCCCCCCCCGGGCGACGAATCCCTTTGCGGCTAGAACAGTTTGACGCTACAAATTAAAGTGACGAAAACATTCTTTACCGAAGGGGAACAAATTTTAAAACTGGCCCAAAAGACAAGGGCTCTTCAGATTTGCCCCTTTAACTGTCCGAAACTTTGGGTGTAAAAAAAAATAAGTATTTTTCCCCCACCCGACGTCCCGTAAATAAAAAGAAAAAGGTCCTGGGGACCAAAATGTATCTACGGTAAGGGGTTTTGATAAGGATTGATTGTTTATGGCCCAAAAAAAAGGGGGAAAGTGCCCGACATCAGAAATAAGGAAATTTATTTAAAGGAAAGATATTTCATGTAAAAGGGTAGTAGGCATGTGTGTGAAAGGAAAAATAAGTTTTGGGGAAGTTATATTTAGCCCTTTGGGAAAACTGGGGAAAAAGGGCACCTGGAGTTATAAGAGGAAAAAAAGGAAGGGGGAAAAAATTTGTAATTTGCTAAGGGAGAAAATAATCTACGGAAATGAGACGTCCATGTATAATAAGAGGAAAGAAAGAAGAGGAAACAAACACCTGGGCAGACATTCAGAGAGAGTTAAAGGGCACGGTGTTTAGCTTAACTAACTTCCTCTATTTCTACACCCCGGAGCTCGGGGGCATTCCAGTACGAGATATGGCAATGGCGGTACGTTGTTGCTATGGGCTTCGATAGCTGATTGGCTGAGCGAGTACAATGACTTCACAGCCTCGCCAGCGAATCACATAGTATTTCTCAAAAAGTGTCAGCCAATCACAAGGCTTCCACGCTCTCAGCTGTGTTTACAAATTTATCATCCACACCAAAATGCTCCACCCTTCTTCCTCCTCCTCCTCCTCCACCTCCTAGCTTCTCCTCCTTCTCCTCCTCCTCTTCCTCCTCCTAACCTTTTCTTATAGCAGTTGGTAGTAGTTGTAATAGTAGCAGCAGTAATAGTAGTAGTAGTAGCAGCAGTAATAAGCCGTGTTTTTATCGTCCAAGCACCGTCTTGGATTACGAAAACCACTCAAATAACACTTGCTAAAATGTGTATTATACTGCTTTGTGATATTGTTTGCAATGTTTTAGACTAATTATTATTCGGCCCCTACCAAGCTTGTTGTGTTGTTGTCACAGAAACCAATCCGTTTTCAATGGGGAGTTTTCAAAGCTAAGCCGCCAGATGTCTCTCGCGCATCTCACATCCACTGCCCTTTGAGCGTGAATGATCTATCATTTACCGTAAACTCCCTGTAATTTTTCGGGACATATCAGAATTACCCTTCAATACAACAACTGAAACAGTTCTTAAAAAAAAAATGTAGTTTATCATTTTGTTTTTCAGCACTTGAAGAAAATATTGGCAAAACATAGAAAAACTTGTGTAACGGGGAGAAATTACATTAATAGGGGAAGAGATGAAAAACATAAGTATCAATAGCTAACGAGGAATTTTCCTCCACGCCTCATTCCTGAATCACTGGTTTAAAGGCTTATATTTTAAGCCAGTGGTAGTTGACCACGTATCGAAACGAAGTGAGAAGGGGAGCTGAACGTCAGGTTAGCATTTAGTAGCAGACGGACTCCGGTGGGTAAGCCCACTGGGAGGTGACCTGTATCCTCCCTTGGAAAAAGGTATGTTAAAAAAGGTTTGTTAACTAGAGATGTAGACATGACTTACTGGTGATTCTTTTTGTTGACCAGGGACTAATGACTTGTATTACTTAGGGTCCCAAGGTAGGATGCTGTTGGCGGACCAGGGGGCCAAGCGCTCACAAATTAGCAGAGGGGGCAACCACAACATGTTCACAGCCAGCCGTGTGAGGACAAGGAGAAAAGAAGGAATTTAAAAATAAAGGGGAGAGGGAAACAGTTGGAAGTGGGATAGACTACGTATAAAATTATATTAGGATAACGACTTGAGCATTACATGTGCGTATCGTTAAGGGGTAACAGTGCGACTGAAGTTACCAAAGATAGTTTAAAATTTTATATAGGATAACGATTGAGCATTCCGCGTGCGTATCGCTAGGAGGGAAGGAAGACTTAATATTAAGATAACTTATGAATGTACACCAGTTGGGAAGTGAGACAGTAAAGAGTTGAATATATTATAATTAAAAATATATTAACGGTTAAAACATTCAGTTTCCAACATACATATTTTCTTAAATCTTTTTTTTTTGTTCAATCATATATTTTTTTCCCACTTAATGTGGGTGGTGGCAGCGAGTAACCAGGACTGTAGAGTACACTCCCAAGGTGGGCACTACATAATGGTAACATTAGGAATTTGATGGTCAAAATGACCATTACACTTGAAAACCCCAATTTCTAAAATCGTAATTTCATGGAAATACTGCACGTTCAAGCTGAATGAAGCTTCAGGAAGTATGTACTTGTATGTAAGCTTTCGCCGAGTACCTTTTTTTAATTGTCTGTCTCTTTTGCGACGAACTTTTAAACCCAAGAAATAGTGGGGGTTTCAGCATCTCCCAAGAACCACCCGAGTCGGGATCTGAATCAGTCACTTCTTACCCACGGTGGGGGGAAAGTCTTGTTTTGTCTTTTTTTAGGGTGGGGATCCCTTGGGGAACACTATGAGCCCTGGTGATGTCCTATGATGCCCATTTCAGGCGTGGTAGTTGACGTTCCTCAGGAAGGCCAGGTGAGGCAGAAAAACGGCGGGCATGCGTTTCCCGCGCCGCTCTTTTTCAAGACAAAAAGTAAAAAAGACCCTGTATTGTTCGTAGAGGATGTTTCGGAGGTGCCCAAATTCTTAAATTACTTTTTGGGTTAAAAGTTTGTGAAGAGAGACATATACACCCAAAACGGTACCGTGAAATTACATACAAGTACATACTTCCTGAACTTCTTCAGCTTAAAAGTGATGTTTCCCGAAATGAAGATTTTTAAAAAATTTAGTTTTTAAGTTTTTCTTGTTTTGCCCAAAATTTTTTTTTTTAGTGCTGAAAAAAAAAAGAAAATACATTTTTATTAAAAACGTTTTAGTTGTTGTATTGAAGGGGTAATTCTGTATGCCCCCAAAAAATACAGGAAAATTTTCGGTAAAGAAAGATCATTTACGCTCAAGGGCAGAGGAATGAGAGGCGAAAACAGGCTTTAGCTGAGCTTATTAGAAAAACTCCCCCCCCTTTCGAGAAAAACGGTCTTTTTGTACCCAAAACGATGCTTTTGGACGACAAAAACACGGCTATAGTAGTAGTAGCAGCAGTAATAGTAGTGGTAGTAGTAGTAGTAGTAGTAGTAGTAGTAGTAGTAGTAGTAGTAGTAGTAGTAGTAGTAGTAGTAGTAGTAGTAGTAGTAGTGTGGTGATGAAGGAGGAGGAATTAGGTAGAGGAAGAAGGGAAGAATAAAGGGTAAGAGGAAGGATGAGGAGGAAAAACACGGCTATAGTAGTAGTAGCAGCAGTAATAGTAGTAGTAGTAGTAGTAGTAGTAGTAGTAGTAGTAGTAGTAGTAGTGATAAAGGAGGAGGAATTAGGTAGAGGAAGAAGGGAAGAATAAAGGGTAAGAGGAAGGATGAGGAGGACTATACCTTGTCTGTCGCGGAGCCGTGCGTGGTGGTGTGGCGAGTCGTGGTGAGATGCCACCGTTCACCACTCGGCCCATCACCCCATAACAAACTCATCACGAGCGCATGGGATTGTTATATGGCCTAATTTCATTTGTATACTTGCCCTGTTCAGTTCTTGAGTCAGAAAACATCATATATACTCAATTTATGAGTATAGTATGAGTATCTCAAGGTCACACAAGCAGGAAGTGACGTCACGGTGACGTCACGATGACGTCACGATGACAAGACGGACGTAGATTACGTCCAGCAAAAACGTGTAGTGTGAACCCCGCCTAATTCACTTCCTCGTCCTTGTTTACCTTCTGCGTCGCCTCCGTAATGATGGGGTAGAAGACGACAGGCATTTAGAGGGAAGAAAGATTAAGATTTGCGTCTTTGTTTTTGTATAGGCAAATAAATATGTTTTCACCGAGACAGAGACAGAGACAGAGACAGAGACAGAGACAGAGACAGAGACAGAGACAGAGACGAGACAGACAGAGACAAGACAGAGACAGAGACCAAGACAGAGACCAAGACAGAGACCAAGACAGAGACCAAGACAGAGACCAAGACAGAGACAAGACAGAGAAAGACAGAGACAAGACAGAGACAGACGAGACAGACAGGACAAACAGAGCAGACAGGAGACAAGAAAGAGACAAGACAGAGAAGACGAGACATGAGAAGAGACAGAAGACAGAGACAGAGACAGGAAGAGAGACAGAGACAGAGACGAGACAGAGACAGAGACGAGACAGAGACAAGACGAGAAGAGACAGAGACAGAGACGAGCAGAGACGAGACGAGACAGAGACGAGACAGAGACAGAGACAGAGACAGAGACAGAGACAGAGACAGAGCAGAGACAGAGACGACGAGACAGAGACAGAGACAGAGAAGAGACAGAGACAGAGACAGAGACAGAGCAGAGACAGAGAGGACGAGAAACAGAGAAGAGACGAGACAGAGACAGAGACGAGACAGACAGAGACAGAGACGAGAAGAGACGAGACAGGAAGAGACAGAGACAGAGACAGAGACAGAGACAGAGACAGAGACAGAGACAGAGACAGAGACAGAGACAGAGACAACAGTAGAAATATTTACGTTGTTTATTTATGTGTTTCAGCTATGTATGCCTATATGTGTATTAATGTTATGTTTGTGTATGTGATGTGTCTATGTGTGTGGTACATTATGGCTACATGTATCTACTAGTAGGTATGTATGTGCATTGTGCAATACAATTCTCTACCCCTCACACATTCCTTTACCTCTCCTCCCTTTTTTCCTCCATCTATTTTTTCAACTTTCTCGAATACTATTTTCCCCTTTCCCCTACAACAACAACAACAACAACAACAACAACAACAACAACAACCTCTCTACAGAAACACCTTCATCGAACCTCTACATGACCGAGAGCACACATCCCTACAAACCCTCTCACGCCCTTCCTAATCGGCTTACTCTCACTCACACACTCACGCTCACTCACTCACACACACTCACGCTCCTGCAGATACCCAGTTACAAGAGGCAACACGTCAAGTTAAGGGTAGCGTCCGGCAAAGACATTTAAAAAAATCGGGAAAAAATGAAAATAACAAAAACATTTCCTGAGTAATGGCATAGTCTTTAGCAGTAACCTATTGGTGTTTTAGCGCAACTGTAATTCCCCCTAAGTTACGGGCTTTTTTTTTGCCCCTCCCCCCCACTTAAGGGGAGCAAANGTTTTGGTATTTATGTATTTCTGCGTGTATAGTTCAAGTTTCCTTCAGTGGCCTGATAAAGTTTGATAAGCTTCAGTATTCTTTCAATGTATAAGGCTGAAAAAAAATGCTTTGGTTTTGAAAAATTCGAAGTAGTGAATGACAGATTTTTTTCTCTTTTTTTCTGCCTAACGACGCACTGGGCATACTTTGCTTCCAGTGGTTTTAATATAGTATTTTTTTTTTATGCAGTACATAGGACAAAAAATAAAGGAGAGAGGGGAGAGGAATTAGTGAAGATTTTATACCACTGTTTAAAGATTCATTAAGAAAATACAAACCGTGTTGATATTCGTGCTATATTTTGGAACACAGAGGTCACTCTTTAATCGCAATGCATTACTTTGTCCTTTCTATTTTCATTTATTATTTTTTTTCTGTACGCGAATATTCAATAACAAATTTCCTCTTGTTTTTTTTTTATATATATATGCGTGTTTTTTTTCTCTCTTTAGCGGCAATGTTTCTTTTTTTTTAAACGAATATAACACTGAACTTAATTTGCACCTCACTTTTATATTTTTATTTGACTGTTATTGTTAATTAATTGGACATGACGCAGAAAATTGTTACAAGGTTCACACACACACACACACGCACACACACACACACACACACACACACACACACACACACACACACACACACATACACATACACATACACATACACACACACACACACACACACACACAACAAAAAAAAAAAAAACTACCTATTGAAAAACATGAGACTAGAGAAAAGAAAGAGGAATATAAAAAAAAGATCAGAATATACAAAGAAAAGATCATGAGAAAGAAGAAGAAGAGTAGGAGCATGTTACAAAATAAGAATGTAAGGTTTGTATTTGTCTGCTTGCTACATAGCAAAGATTGTACAAGGTAAAAGTTATACAAAGAGGGATATTTGTACTACTGAACGTACTTGTAAGCCATAACAAGCAGACATCCGATAAGGAGTGTGTCTGCTTCTGCTTGAGAAGGAAGAGGGGGAATACATAGGAATACATAGGAAGAACAGCCACCAGAAGACTATTGTTCTATAATGAGGGTATCTGCTGAACTACATACTACTAATAATGATCAAACTACATGTAAGGAGGAGGAGAAGGAGTTGGAGGAGGAGAAGGAGGAGAAGGAGTTGGAGGAGAAGGAGGAGAAGGAGTTGGAGGAGGAGGAAGAGTAGTTGGGAGGAGAAGGAGGTGGAGGAAATTAGGTCTCCGTTGCCTAAGTTTACCATGCTTATCGTTACAATGTCCTTTTTGTGTGGCGACAAGTGGGCTGTTAGGGTGAGTGGTGCTCCAGTGCACGGATAAATATGGGAGGGAAAAAATGTAGCGGGAGCAAAGCTTTCCCCCGGGGTAGATCCACATGAAGGTGTGAACTGTTGTATGACCCACTAATCGGTTCCCTGGGGGCATATTAGAGGGTAGGGAGGAGGAGGAAGAGAAGAAGAAGGAGGAGGAGGAGGAAGAGGAGGAGGAGGAGGAGGAGCAAGAGGAGAAGGAGGAGGAGGAAGAAATGCGAGGGACGAGAGAAAAGCAAAATGAAGAAAACAGAAAACTTAAAATAAATTAAATAAGACTGCAGGTTAGGAGGATTTTTTTTTTTACAAAGGAAACACAAACAGCAACAGACCAATAGGTCCTTACAAGGCTGTTTGCTTTAACTACACTACACTAACTAGATAATAAGAGAGAAAGGATAGGAAGTAGAAGGCTCCTCCCCACCCACCCATCCCTCCAGCTGAAGCTGGCCGGAAATGAAGTGATATCTTGCAATATAGAAAAACTGCATGGAATTTGTGAGGAAAGTTGAAAGCTGTAATCTATGGCTAACTACTACAATGTTTGTGGGGGTAGGTTTACAAACGTTTTACGTTTACGTTAACGTTTACGTTACAAACCGTTTCCTGCTTATTTTAAATCCGTTGTTTCTAGTTGAGCTTGACCGGTCTAGCGTGAAAAGATTTTCTGGGACTACGTTCGTAAATCCTTTAAAGATTTTAAAGACTTCGATGAGGTCACCTCTTAGCCTTCGTTTTGTTAATGGGAATAAGTTAAGTTCTTTGAGCCGATTTTCGTACGATTTATTACGCAATCTAGGTATCATTTTGGTTACTCTGCGCTGTATTTTTTCTAGTTTATCTATGTCCTTTTTATAATAAGGTGACCAGAACTGCACACAGTGTTCTAGGACTGAGGAGGAGGAGGAGGAGGAGGACGACGATGATGAGGAGGAGGAGATGGAGGAGGAGGAGGACGACGAGGAGGAGGAGGATTACAAAGGATTACAAAGGAAACACAAACAGCAACAGACCGATAGGTCCTTACAAGGCTGTTTGCTTTAACTACACTACACTAACTAGATGATAAGAGAGAAAGGATAGGAAAGTAGAAGGCTCCTCCCCACCCACCCATCCCTCCAGCCGAAGCTGGCCGGAAATGAAGTGATACCATGCAGTATAGAAAAACTGCATGGAATTTGTGAGGAAAGTTGAAAGCTGTAATCTATGGCTAACTACTACTAGTTTGTGGGGGTAGGTTTTAGTGCTTGATAGATTGGTCATGTTATGGTGTTTTTTAATGGTGTGAACACAGTGTGGAGGTTCAAGGGTGGTGCGGCAGCCTGCCTGGCGCTTTCTTGGGAGGCAGCAGTCAATCAGGCCCCAGCTCCGTTCAATCCACTGCGGATTGTGTACTTTCCATGTAGGACGCCGTACACTTCAATGCCTCCTGCAGCAGTGACCCTGGTAACCTTAAATCCCGATGGTGGTCACTAACTGACAGGACCCTTACTGGTCCACAGCCCGTCACAGGTCGAGAGTAGTAGTGGTAACCGTTAACTCGGGGCTATCTGTGTGTCTTATGAGGTCTAATGTAGTGTTGGTGTAGGCTCAGTGTGGAAGTTCAAGGGTGGTGCGGCAGCCTTGCCTGGCGCTTTCTTGGGAGGCAGCAGTCAATCAGGCCCCAGCTCCGTTCAATCCACTGCGGTAGTGCACTTTCCAAGTAGGACGCCGTGCACTTCAATGCCCCCGCAGCAGTGACCCTGGTATATAAATCCCGATGGTGTCACTAACTGACAGGGCCCTTACTGAACCACAGCCCGTCACAGGTCAAAAGTTGTAGTAGTGACGTTTACTCGGGGCTGTCTGAGACGTGTGGGAGGGGTTGTGTAGACGAGGAGGAGGAGGAGGAGGAGGAGGAGGAGGGGAGGAGGAGGAGGAGGAGAGGAGGAGGAGGAGGAGGAGGAGGAGGAAGAGGAGGAAGAGGAGGAGGAGGAAGGCGGTGCAGTGCCAGGAGGTGACGACAGGGCCATAACAGTGCCATAACTTGGGTCGGCGAGGCAACTGTGCCATTATCCGGGTGGTGACGGAGCACCTTGGAGTAACGCGCCACACACCCACAACTGTCTCCACGGTGGGCATTAGCAACGTCATGTGGGGCAGAGGTGGCGCACGAGGGGGGTGAGAGAGGGGGGACACGGGAGGGGGGAGAGGAGGGGACAGTGGCAAGGGGGGCGGCACGTGGCAATGTGGGGAGGAGGAGGGGTTAAAATGTTCGAAAGGAGATAGAAATGCAATGGGTTTTTTGTTTTTGTTTGGGGAGATATCTAAATTCTTGAGCTAAGGAAGTGTGTGTGTGTGTGTGTGTGTGTGTGTGTGTGTGTGTGTGTGTGTGTGTGGGCAGGCGGGGGCGGGTGGGGGGCGGGCGTGCGGGCGGGCGGGCGGGCGGGCGGGCGGGCGGGTGGGTGGGGTGGGGGGTGGGTGGGGGGTGGGTTGGTGGGTGTGTGTGTGTGTGTGTGTGTGTGTAATATGTATCAAATTACGACATGACGGGCAGGACGCATCGTCAGGGTGATGGTGCGTCCCCGTCCCGCCCCGCCAGTCAGTGTCGTGTTGAGGGTGATGACTGCAGCTTGTTGGCCCTGATAACCCCTCTCTATGCCCCCCCCCCCCCTCCCCCCCCCCCCCCCCCCCCCCCCCCCCCCCCCCCCCCCCGGGACGGGCGGGCACCCCAGTATTTGAAAGGGTTTAAGAATGATGAGGCAACACGTCAGGTAACGAGCTAAGAAAGGTATTGCCGAGGCTCGAACGTGTGTTCTGTGCCACAATATAAAAAAAAAGGTGATAAGGTCACCTTAAAAAAAAGGATAACACGTAAATAAGTAGATGACATATAATGGACAAACTGTAGGAATATAAAAAAAACGCGATATATATTTTTTCTCGTACTAGTGACACCCTTTTGAATGTTCTCATAATAGGAATATTCATCATAATATTAGATTTTTTATTAAAGGTGTGAGAGAATGAATAAACATTTACACCTGACAGATTTCACGAAATTTCATATGTAATCGTCAGATTTTTTGCGTCAGACACGTTTTCTTTTTTATTATTTGCTTGTCTTTAGAGATAGAAGCGGAGGTTCGGGGAAGGGGGGGGGGGGGTGTTGAGGTTATCACTGAACCACTTAAATGAAAAGGTGATTGGCGACTCGGCGAGGTGTGGGAGGAAAGATTTTTTGACTCTATAATACTTTTCATCGGGAAATTTGGTTGTAAATTCTCTGTTCTTCTCTTTCCCATCGTCATTGTCGTTTCCGTCGTTTCCCCCTCCTCCTCCTACAAGATCATTGGTAGGCGATTTCGGTCACATGAAGCGAACCCACTTTCTTTAATAGAGTGTTAATATTTGAAACTCTCTTCCAGCACACGTAGTTAATAGTAACAGGGTTTAAGGCGTTTAAGAAAAAAACTAGAAAATACTTAGCATCAACTCCCACACTCGATTACTTCCGCCCTACTTTAATTTGTTGTTTTTTTGTTTTTGTTTCTTTGGTACCCTTAGTTTTAGTTTAGAGTCTGTCTCTCCTTCAATCTTTCCTATCAAATTCCATGGCAGTTTTTTCTATACTGTATGGTATTTTTTTCTCACTTTTTTTCCTGCCGGCCTCGGCCGAGTCTGAATGAATGAGTTCACTGAGTTCACTGAAATGAAAATAATCTAGGGAAATGAGACGTATATATAATATATATATATATATATTATATATATATATATATATAATATATATATATATATATATA
This sequence comes from Chionoecetes opilio, assembly GCA_016584305.1. Classification (NCBI taxonomy): domain Eukaryota; kingdom Metazoa; phylum Arthropoda; class Malacostraca; order Decapoda; family Majidae; genus Chionoecetes; species Chionoecetes opilio. Next base: position 19,217 of record JACEEZ010011585.1, read on the forward strand.
TATATTATATAATATATATATATATATATATATATATATATAAGAGGAAAGAAAGAAGGGTTAAAATAGTATATCACTGAGGGACAAAAACAATTACGGAATACAGACGGCCATTCCATCACTTGTTTGTATATTTACTTGATTTGATCTGTGAAAAAGGTGTTAGTTAAGTCAACAAACTGTGTGAGCGAGTGATTGGTGGTCAACTCAGGCGCTGGTTGGCTTTGAAACGACTGTGTCTATTTTTCTTCCTCTTTGGAGCGGAATGTCAGCGTCCCGTTTGTATACCTCTTTTCTGTCTTTTTATTCTTTTTATTATTCCTCCTTTCTATTTTTGTTTGTGTGCAGTATTTGAGCCGCCGCCGTTGTGTTCGGTTTAAAAAACTCAGTCTCTGAGACCAGGAATACGTGGTGTCCTCCTTTTCCCCCCCTTCTCGTTTTGTTAGCGTGTTCATAGTCATTTGTTCATGTTTGTGTGAGTTTTTAAGCATATTTGATGGTAGAAGTAATGTAAATACCGTTAGCTTTTTGCTGCATGTATGTGCAAAATATACTGTGTTTGTTTATGATATAACATTCTATACTTGCGTAAATCGTGTTCTACATATCTAGTCTACTATGTAAGTTAACATACGAAATAATGGAAAAAATAACTGAACTACTATACACATACCCTTGCCCCCCCCACCACGTCACACACCGTGCACTACCAACCCCTTTTATGCTGTGCCCCGATGACGCCCCAAAACTCTTCTTGACAAACATATTCATTTCAATATGAACACAAAAATGAAACAAAATAATTCACGCCTGAAGGTCACCTCGAGCATCGCCGTGCAGGGCGACAGCGGCCCCGTGGACGCCATCACGCTGAGCTACGGGAGGCGCCCGTGCTGGTACTCGTGCGGGTGCTGGGGGCGCGGGAGGCGGGTGATCGCCTCATTCACCTTCCCCGCGAGGACTGGCAGTGTGATCACGACGGCTTCGAGCGGAACACCTCCGCCCAGGCGGCCCTGATGAAGATGAGGGCGCTTGAGATGAAAGACGGGAACACCCTGTCAGGGTGCGCGGGTCCCGGCGGTGGCACCCCCGTATTGACCTCTGACATGACCCTCGGGGACCTTCTCCGGGGGCTGAAGACCACAACGGTGGGGGACAGGCAGGAGGACGTCGGGTTCATCACGTGCGTCGACTACTTGCACAACCTGACCCTGCGGTACGGGCGTTGTATCGAGGCGGCGAAGGATCCTCGCTACAGCGTGCGCGGCTACTTCAAGTGGGTGGAACGCTGCTACGGCTACTGCGGCGAAGTGCAGAACCCCAGCCAGGAGGACGACGACAGTGATGCCGAGGACGACTACTACTCGGCCCTCGAAGGGGAACCCATTCCGAGGAAGAATACTACTCGGCCCTCGAACCCGAAACGATTCAGAGGACGACCACTACCGGCCCTCGAACCCGAAAAACCCATTCCGAGGACGACCATTTCTCGGCCCCCGAGGACGAATATTCCCCTCGATCGAAGAGGAAGGGGTATGCCGATGACGAATATTCCCCTCAGACGATGAGGAGGAACGCGATGAAGAATATTACCCCCAGATCGAGAGAAGAGTGATTTGCCGATGACGAATATTCCCCTCAGATCGATGAGGAGCAGTCCTCAACTTCAGCCTCGAGGGAGGAAAGCTGCAGTCCACTGCAGGACAGGCACAGACTTTCGCGGCACTGCTCTGTAATGGGCAGCGGATTGGTGTTGACAACGGTCAACACCTTCCAAGAGCGAGGGACAAGGGGGAGTCCAGCCTGACACAGGAGGATGAAGGGCACCACACCGGCTGTGACGCGGCGCCCCCGGGCAGCCCCCCGCACGGTGAGGGAGACTCCTCCAGCGGTGACTGTCAGCCAGAGGTACCATTGGGTTTTCCAAAAACCGGGGGGTATTTCTCGCAGGGAGNAGCACGGAAAACTATCTACATTTTGATCATCTTATTATCAGTTTATATTCAAAACAGACCTTTGTTTGGATGAATGATCAAATTACAATAATCGGCTACTACGCTACTACTATACCTATTCTATATACCATAGGTACAACACTCTAACTTAACGTTTGTTTGTTGTTACGCTATTAATGTTTCCTCTACGTTTTAATAATTTCTTGGCAATTTTTTTTTTTTTTTCCTAACCTAAGCAAACCCTATACTATAATATCCCAGGTAATTTTCAACAATAATTTATTAAAGTATCTCTTAGGAGATTATAGGGGTTATATTATGTAACCCCTGTTAAGGTATAATAATAGCCTAACCCTCTAATTGGTATATACTCTTAATAGGTAACTATTCAATAGTGGTTTACATCAGATATATTTCACCCTAATTTTTTCCTTACAAAATCATTTTACTCCGTAACGATTAGGCCTTAGTTAAAAAATGCATAAAAGCAAAACGTCGCCACTACTCGTTAATAGTTTCGGTTTTTTGTGCTACTATTGACACATATAGCATAATATCCACGAGATGAAGAACCCAAAATGAAAACGACTCTTCCAGATAGCCCTTCTAACTGTCCTGAAATCATGGGATGTAAAAATGTAAGTATTTTTACGCCACCAGACGTCTGGTAAATAAAAGAACGTTGTCCTGGCGCTCAAGGTTATCTACGGTTAATGGTTTTTGATAAGGATTGATTGATTTATGTCAAAAAGGGGGAAATGTGCAGACATCAGAAATAAGAATGATAAGGAATGGATATGCATGTAAGATATGTAGGTGCTAATGTGTGTGATAAGGAAAAAATAAAGTCCTGCGAAGTGATATTTCAGCCTCGGGAAATACTGGGAAACAGACACCTGGAGTTATAAGAGGAAAGAAAGGAAGGGAAAAATTGTATATCGCTAAGGTAGGTAATAAATCTACGGAAATGAGACGTCCATGTATAATCAGAGAAAGAAGAGAGGAAACAAACCCTGGCAGACTTCAGATAGAGTTAAAGGGCACGGTGTTTTAGCTTAACTAACTTCCTCTATTCTAACACCCCGGAGCTCGGGGGGATCCAGTACGAGATATGGCAATGGCGTTACTTGTTGCTATGGCTTCGATAGCTGATTGGCTGAGCGATTACAATGACTTCACGCCTCGCCAGCAGAATCACTAGTATTCTCTCCAAAAAGTGTCGCCAATCCCAAGGCTTCCACGCTCTCAGCTGTGTTTACAAATTTTCACCACGACCCAAATGCTCACACCTTCTTCCTCCTCCTCCGCCTCCACCTCCGACTTCTCCTCTTCTCCTCCTCCTCTTCCTCCTCCTAACCTTTCTTATAGCATTGGTAATAGTTTGTAATAGTAGCAGTCAGTATAGTAAAGGGTAGTAGCAGCAGTAATAAAGCCGTGTTTTTATCGTCCAAGCCCGTCTTGGATTTACGAAACCACTCAGATAACACTTGCTAAATGTGTATTATATACTGCTTTGTGATATTGTTTGCAATGTTTTAGACTAATTATTATCGGCCCCTACCAAGCGTGTTGTGGTTGTTGTCACCGAAACGCAATCCGTTTCAATGGGGAGTTTTCAAAGCTAAGTCCGCCAGATGTTCTCTCGCGCATCTCACATCCACTGCCCTTTGAGCGTGAATGATCTATCATTTACCGTAAACTCCCTGTAATTTTTCGGGACATACTCAAATTTACCCTTCAATACAACAACTGAAACAGTTCTATAAAAAATTATTTTATCATTTTGTTTTTTTTTCAGCACTTGAAGAAATATGGCAAAACATAGAATCTTGAAAACTCAATTTCCTTAAAATCGTCATTTCATGGAATACTGCACGTCAGCTGAATGAAGCTTCAGGAAGTATTACTTGTATGTAAGCTTTCGCCGAGTACCTGTTTGATGTGTCTGTCTTCTTTTTGCGACGAACATTTAACAAGAAATAGTGTGGGGTTCAGCATCTCCGAAGAAACCATCCCGATGTCGGATTCTGATATCAGTCACTTCTTATCCACGGCTGGGGGAAAGTCTTGTTTTGTTCTTGGTTTTAGGGCTGCGATGATCCCCTTGGGGAACACTATGAGCCCTGGTGATTCCTATGAATGCTATTACAGGCGTGGTAGTTGACCTGTCTCCTCAGGAAGGCACTAGGTGAGGCAGATAACGGCGGATGCATGCGTTCCTGCACCCGCTCTTTTTTCAAGACAACAAGTTAAACAAGACCAAGTATTGTCTTTTCGATAAGGACTGTTCGTTGAGGTGCCAATTAATTACTTAAATTACTTCTTTGGTTAAGATGTCGTCGTAAGAGAGACATATACACCCAAAAAACGGTACTCAGTGAACTTTCATACAAGTACATACTTCCTGAGCTTCATTCAGCTTAAACGTGCATTTTTCCTGACATGAAGATTTTAAGAATTTGAGTTTTTCAAGTATTCTATGTTTTGCCAATATTTTTCTTCACAGATTGCCTGAAAAACAAAAATGATAACTACATTTTTATTAAGAACTGTTTTTCAGTGGTATGTATTGAAAGGTTAATTCTGATATGTCCCCAAAAGTACAGGAAATTTACGGTAAATGATAGATCATTCACGCGCAAGGCAGAGAATGAGAGCGCGAGAAACATGCTTGAGCGTGAGCTTATTAGAAAACTCCCCCATTGCGGGAAAAAACGGTCTTCGGTACCAGACGATGCTTTGACGACAAAAACAACGGCTATAGTAGTATAGCAGAAGTAGATAGTAGTGGTATTAGTATGTAGTAGTAGTAGTAGTATAGTAGTAGTATAGTAGTAGTAGTAGTAGTGTGGTGATGAAGGAGGAGGAATTAGGTAGCGGAAGAAGGGAAGTAATAAAGGGTAAGAGGAAGGAGGAGAGAAAAACACGGCTATCGTAGTAGTAACAGCAGTAATAGTAGTAGTAAGTAAAGTATAGTAGTAAGTAGTAGTAGTATAGTAGTAGTAGTAGTAGTAGTGATAAAGAAATGAGGAATTATGTAAGAGGAAGAAGGGAAGAATAAAGGGGTAAGAGGAGAGAGGAGGACTATACCTTGTCTGTCTCGGAGCCGGCGTGAGTGGTGTGGCGAGTCGTGGGTGAGATGCCACCGTTCACCACTCTGCCCATCACCCTAACAACTCCTCACGAGCGCATGGATTGTTATATGGCCTAATTTCATTGTATACTTGCCCTGTTCATTTCTTGAGTCAGAAAACTCATATATACTCAATTTATGAGTATAGTATGAGTATCCTCAAGTTCCACACAATCAGGAAGTGACGTCACGGTGCCGTCACATGAGTCACGATGACAAGACGGACGTAGATTACGTCCAGCAAAAACGTGTATGTTGAAACCCCGCCTAATTCCTTCCTCGGTCCTTGTTTACCTCTGCGTCGCTCCGTAATGATGGGGGTAGAAGACAACGACGGCATTTAGAGTGAAGAAAGATTAAGATTTGCGTCTTTGTTTTGGGGGGGGGAGGGGAGATAGGCAAATAAATATGTTTTCACCCGGGAGAGAGAGCTAGAGAGAGAGAGAGAGAGAGAAGAGAGAGAGAGAGAGAGAGAGAGATAGAGAGAGAGAGAAGAGAGAGAGAAGAGGAGAGAGAGAGAGAGAGAGAGAGAGAGAGAGAGAGAGAGATAACAGTAGAAATATTTACGTTGTTTATTTATGTGTTTCTGCTATGTATGCCTATATGTGTATTAATGTTATGTTTGTGTATATGTGATGTGTCTATGTGTGTGGTACATTATGGCTACATGTATCTACTAGTAGGTATGTATGTGCATTGTGCAATACAATTCTCTACCCCTCACACATTCCTTTACCTCTCCTCCCTTTTTTCCTCCATCCATTTTTTCAACTTTCTCGAATACTATTTTCCCCTTTCCCCTCAACAACAACAACAACAACAACAACAACAACAACAACAACAACAACCCTCTCTACAGAAACACCTCCATCGAACCTCTACATGACCGAGAGCACACATCCCTACAAACCCTCTCACGCCCTTCCTAATCGGCTTACTCTCACTCACACACTCACGCTCACTCACTCACACACACACTCACGCTCCTGCAGATACCCAGTTACAAGAGCCAACACGTCAAGTTAAGGGCAGCGTCCGGCAAAGATATTGAATAAAATCGCGAAAAATGTAAAATATCTTTAAAAAAATCCTGAGTACGACCTTCAGCAGTAACATATTGGAGTTTTAGCGCAAAAGTTCCTATTATTTACGTAGTTATAGCTGTTTTTGCCTTCACCCCTTTAAAAGAACAACAATCCTAACCGCTAGAGATACATAAGATTTGTTAGGAGACTGTTATAGTATAGGTGCATAGTATTAGGTGTATAGTGCACTGTATGGTAGTGTTTATATTGGAGGCTTTCTGTTAGGAGACTGTTATAGTAGTAGGTGTAAAGTATAAGGAGAATAATATAGTGTTCCGATTGAAGGCTTTATGTATGGGAAGGTCGCCGTTGCTGCTGTTCTCGTTGGTTTCATGTTTAATACAGGTTTATGATCAGGTGCAGACGGATAACAGAATATTTTAATATAGTCCATGGGCCAACCTGGTCGCTTGGTACCATCTAGAGGTACTAAAAATCCCTTTAATCTATCATCCAGAATGGTGAACCATTACCAAAAATGCTTGCTGGACATTCCAATGGGGTAGCTTTTGTCCTGTACAGTGATTTTAAGTTTATATGTTCATTGTACCATAAAAAGTGCGAAATTGATTATGTAAATCATTTAACTGATACATGTGAACAAGTTATTGTGATGAGGTAAGTAAATACTTTCAATCAGAGAATATAATATTATTTTTCTCTAATTTCAGAGATCTGATTAAGAAATATGGCTTCTGATGAGGATTACGATCCACTCTTGGGACCATCGGAAAAACGTAAAAAAACGGAGATTAGGGCGCCCTCTGCATACTGTGTAACAAACAGGTACCACTCAATAACTTAACCAGACCAAAGGACCTTGAGTCATGGAAGACACTTGTTAATGCAGCTAAAATTAGAAGATATGGTCCAATACTTGAACTTGATAGACAATCTGAGGAGATGCCAGACATATATTATGAAACATCATGTCGAAATGGATTCACACACAGGAAATCTTTGAGCAAACTAGAAACTTAAACTCACCTTCCTGAGCAATTGAACACTGAACAGAAACGAACTCAGCGAGAGGCTGGAAGTAGCAAGTCACGCACATATCCTGCAAAATGTATATTTTGTGACAAGGACTCAAATATACAAAAAGGAGCCATAGTCGTGAAAAATTGACTCAATCAGTTGAGTTACGAGCAGACAAGACTATACGAGAAGCTGCCTGCAGATACTTGACTCAAGAACGGTCTGAAGGTCAGAGAAGTATTGATCAACATATCCTGGCCATGACATCACGTGAGATAGTGGCTGCTAAAGCACACTACCATAAATCTTGCTATCTTGAATACACACGACAAAGACCTCAACAAATGGCTGGGAACAAAGACAACGAGGAAGATGAAGCATATACAGCATCTGAATCATATGCTTACCAGCAACTTTTTGATCATATCAGTCAGGAGTTAATTGCGAAGCCCCATATATCACAGATGACTGACTTAACAGAAAAGTTGGTATCATATATGAATGCTGAAGGAGTGACAAACATCAAGATGCATACCAAGAAACAAATACGACGCAAACTTGAAGCAGAATTTGGACCATGTCTCAACATCTTTCATGGTAACAACAACAGACTGCTGATCAGCCCTGACAATCTGACCTTTGACCAACTAGCCAGAGAGTACATGGCAGTGAAGGAAAACCTTGAGCTGTATTCATCTGATGAGCAGAGCATGGAACATTCATTGTCAAAAACGGCAATACATCTGCGAAAACTCATAAAAACAGAACAGTATGAGCAGCCCTGGCCGCCACATCCTGATGAGCTCAATGAACAATATGTAAACATAGCAAAGCCCTTAAAGTTGTTCATGACTACTCTTCTCACTGGAAATAGAGACTTTGAAACTACTCCAACAGCTCGTGTAAAAAAAGTGGTCTGGTCACTTTGTCAAGATCTCATATATGGAGTGACATTGGGTCAAATGAAAAGTTCAAAGCAGATTTTGTTGGCATGGGCTGTGAAAACCCTCACTGGAAATGTAGAGCTTATAAAAATCTTAAATCGTTTGGGCCATGGCATATCATATTCAAAGCTTGAAGAAATAGATACAGCACTGTGTCTATAGAAATTGGAACAACAAGCTGGTCTTGGTGTTTTGTTACCAACACAAACACATGTTGGTGTTCCAGCAGTACTGGCATATGACAATATAGACAGACAAGAGGAAACTCTAAGTGGTGCTGGGACATCTCATCGTGTGAATGGAATAATAATTTAGCCACAGGTTTCTATTGCCCTTCCACCACCTCATCGTACAGCTGTGCAGAAAGACAAGAAAAGATCCTAACTTCTACATCCTGGATCCATCTTTGAATAGTCTGCATATCTATATTTGTTGTTATAAGCCCACATAATATGACAGTGTACATGGACTAAATAATAACAAAGGGTATAATTCAGATACCATTCCACAATATGCTACAAAATACAATACCTGTATTTTCTTTAAACTGCTTATATATATATATATATATATATATATATATATATATATATATATATATATATATATATATATATATATATATTATATATATATATATTATATATATATATATATATATATATATATAATATATTTTATATATATATATATATATATATATGTTTTTAAAGGTTCCTTACTGGTAAAGTATTCAGTATCACAGCTATTTACTATGTAATTATTGCCTCATTTAAAAATATATAAACATGTTAAAGTCGTTATAGATAAAATATTACTACAACTTGCATGATACTTTAAATGTCGAAATAAAAGTGTTCGAGAAAATACTGCACAGTAGCATAGGCATCACTGACCTATTGTATCAATATAGGACAAATATTCAACTTGGCATAACATACATTATAATGTAGATATTATGTGGCTGACAACAATGATATAAATATATATTCCTCTGTTTTCTGTATAATAATTAATATCATATATGGAGGTATTGCTGTTCTGTAAGTGATTTTTAAAAAAAGGCCAAAAATGACGCATTTTCACTGCGGGGTATTCATCTTTGAAAGCAAATTACACTTATAAAGCTACAAGATACAGGTGTCCAGCAAACAGTTATGGAAAGTAGACATAATAAGCTTTCATAATATACCATTTTTGTTTAGTACCTCCACATGGTACCAATCACTGAAAATCTGCTCAACAGCCCATCGCCTAATAGTGATGGAAGCTCGGAAGTGATGGGGGGAGTGGGAGGCATAGAATGATGGGGGTAGTTTGAGGGGACTTGGTAGAAGGGGAGGTTTCGTCTATGCCTCTATGGTGACTGTATTGTGTATAGTGTGAGGGTTGAAAAATTGGAGGGTGCGAAGTGGCCGTTTCCATATACATAAGTTCGATTTTCACTTGAATAGACGTAAGGAATTTGATCTCTTAAAACTTTTCCTCTTCCCGTTTAACTGTATACGGAGCGGCAATAATTACTTTTTTTCTTCATCTATCGATTTTTTAGGTCTTGTGACACTTTTTAAAACTTTGCCGATCAAATTAGAATATGAAAAAAAAGTAAAACGCAAAAAAAAAGTTTATTATCGATGAAACTAGACTTTTTTTAATACGTTTTTTTTTCTTGTCTTAGCAAAAAGAAGGATGGAAGAAAGGAAGGAAGGAAGGAATGTCCGCCTCTATTGCACTGATCTGGTTATACATTCATCTACTCACCTTATCTTCACCTCATATATAAGTCAGCCACATTATCAACACCTCAAGTGAATACATTACGACATAACTACGTAAAAGAAGATGAAAGCTGCCGGACCTATACGTAAAAAAGTATAACAAAGAGGAGACAAAACAAGAACACAGGGGAGGGGGGAAGAGGAACAAAAGAAAAGTTATAGTGAGTAAGAATGTTCCCCAAGGAGGGCACAGCGAAGAGCGTCCTTCATCTTATTTCAGAAGTCTTTCAGGGGAACCGAATGTCGAGGCAGAGACGAATACCTTATGGAGAGAGAGAGAGAGAGAGAGAGAGAGAGAGAGAGAGAGAGAGAGAGAGAGAGAGAGAGAGAGAGAGAGAGAGAAGAGAGAGAGGGGAGAGAGAGAGAGAGAGAGAGAGAGAGAGAGAGAGAGAGAGAGAGAGAGAGAGAGAGAGAGAGAGAGAGAGAGAGAGAAGATTTTCATCCTATCTAGACACTTTGCAAGTACCAACTACAAGGTTATTGACTATACAAAGCGCCGCCACGTCAGCACGAACTAGGCGGACTCGAACCGCTGACCGAATGCACAGGGACGCTGCACATAGCGAGCTCACGTCTCTACCAACCTTGCCACCCTGACGGGCAGAGAGAGAGAGAGAGAGAGAGAGAGAGAGAGAGAGAGAGAGAGAGAGAGAGAGAGAGAGAGAGAGAGAGAGAGAGAGAGTAGTAAGGGGATATACTTGCTAAGCCCTTCGGTACAGCCACAAGTGATGCTATGGGGAGTTTTCTAATAAGCTCACGCTCAAGCCTGTTTCTCGCGCTCTCACATCCTCTGCCCTTTGAGCCTGAATGATCTATCATTTACCGTAAATTCCCTGTACTTTTTCGGGACATATCAGAATTACCCTTCAATACAACAACTGAAACTGTTCTTAATAAAAAATGTAGTTTATCATTTTATTTGTCTGCAGTGGATGAAAATATTGGCCAAAGAATTGAATATTTGAAAACTCAATCTTTAAAAATCGTCTTTTCATGAAAACACGCAAGTTCAAGCAAAATGAGGCTTCAGGGAATATCTACTTGTAGGTAAGCATTCACTGAGTACCTGTTTTATGTGTATATGTCTCTCTTACGACGAACATTTAACCAAGAAATAATTTAAAGTGCTTGGCAACTCAATGACAGTCCTGTATGCAAGATAGTAGAAATGTTTGTTTACTAAATAGCTCCGCCTCCACCTCAATCCCCTTCTCTCTGAATCAATCAATCAACCCTTAATTCCCTCTAAATACCCTATAGTCCTCTGGTTTATCCTATGTCAACAGGTTTATCTGTTAGAGGAAGAAGACTAAATCAGTAAGTGCGAAACAGGGAGTCTTAATTTAAAGACATTGAGTTCGGTAGTGAGAATTTACGTTTAGAGAAACATATGGGTTGTTTTCTGGAGGACAAACAAGGCAATAAGAGAAAACAAAATCGTAATTCGAAATCATGATATGGGGGTAAATAAGAAAGTGTTTTCGGAGGCAGCATAACTTGAAGCTCAGAACACGAAATAAGGAGACGAGTCTCCGGTATGTGGGAGCGGATGCCGCGAATATTCCAGTAGAGGACAGACAGTGTGAAGAGATCAGCGGGTGATGATAGTATGGTTAGGATGACAGCCTCTGGGGTTGAGGGGTTAGGAGTATCAGGGATGTGAGCCATGAGGTATAAGGGAGCGGCGGTGCTGAGTGTGTGATGACAACAGGAAAGTGAGCTATAGCAGATCCTGCCGGCGGGATGGTTTCTGTGGAGATGCTGAACGCCACACTGTGTTTTGGTTATATTTTCGTCGTAAGAGAGAGATATACACATAAAACAGGTACCAGTGAATCCTTACCTACAGGTAGATATTTCCTGAAGCCTCATTCTGCTTGAACTTGCGTGTTTTCATGAAAAGACGATTTTTAAAGATTGAGTT
>JACEEZ010011586.1:0-10000 GCA_016584305.1 Chionoecetes opilio
TAGATTCATGTCTATAACTCCATCAACGCTACTATACTACTATAATGCTACACTACTACTATAACTGCTGTATACTACTACTACTTAATACTGCTGCGTATACTACTATATACCTATACTACTACTACTACTACTACTACTACTACTACTACTACAACTACTAGGTCTGTGTACTATACTATAACTGTACTACTACTATATATATGCTGCTACTACACTACTATTTACTACTGCGTCCTGACACTAACTACTATACACTACTACTACTACTACTTACTTCTACTACTGCGCTACTACTACTACTATACTACTACTATACTACTACTACAACTGTACTACTACTACAACTGTACTACTACTTTACTACTACTATACTACTATACTACTACTACTACTACTACAACTGTTACTACACTACTACTACAACTGTTACTACTACTTTTACTACTACTACTACTACTACTACTACTACTACTACTACTACTACTACTACTACTACTACTACTACAACTACTACTACTATTACTACTACTACTACTACTACTACTACTACTACTACTACTACTACTACTGCTGCTACTACTACTGTTACTACTACTACAACTGTTACTACTACTTTTACTACTACTACTACTACTACTACTCCTCTACTACTACTATTGCTACTACTAATGATAACAGCAGTACGAATCGAGGTCCTACACGCAGTAACCATATGGATCAATAACCCTATTTGCCCCATGGATGTTGCAACCTTACGTTTTTTTTTCCTATTGTAACTGAATTAGTGTCCATCTCACCTGTATGAACGCTCCCTCCTACACCTCAACCCACAATAGTCTGCTACTTCTTGCTTTTCCGATCTTTTTTCCTTTCTCAAGATAAGAATCAATGCAAACATCAACGAATCTATTGTTCACGATACATCCCTGAGTTGTTCGTTGTCATAATTTTTTTGGGAAGCAAGCGTTATAATACCATTTTAGGGGGGGGGGGAAGAAATGAATCATTCGTCTGTATTCTTCTTTACAAACTTTTAAGTAATTTGTAGATTTAAAAAACCATTCACAGGCTTTTTGTATGCAGAAAAATAGTATTGTAAGTCAAATGAAAAACCGGTACGTGCATGTTTAATTACTTGAGTGGGTATGTGTGTGTGTGTGTGTGGTGTGTGTGTGTGTGTGTGTGTGTGTGTTTACATCGAATAATCTCGCACCACCTGCCAGCGCCACCCGTTACTCCAAAGCTCATTTCATTACTCGTGGTTAATAACTTGCCCTGGGCGTAATCTTGGGCTAATGGGACAACTCCAGACACCTCCATTACGACTGTTCACTGGACGCGGGATTCCTCTTACAGCAACCCTCGGCAACCCTATACACCACCCTGACAACCCTTGGCAACCCTACGGCGCCCTGATTGGTCATTTGGGAGGAGGTGATTGCTGTGAGGCCGAGTGCGAGGTGCTCATCTAAATCTTTACACTTGCCTCCCACCTCCTGCGATTAAGGAAATGAGAGAAAGAAGAGGGAAGAAACAGGTACTCTACTTTTAACTCTTCCTCTTCTATACCTAATCCTCGTGCACCTTCTAATTTAAGCCCAAAATTGCAGTCAAAGCCTCATAATCAAAATGTGTGATGCATCTCGTAAACATCACAGTGTAGTTTCGCCTGATTAACCATTTGGAAAGAAGGGAACCACCACCTTATTCTTCGCCCATTTTTTTCTCTCCCACACACTCAAATAACTGGTCGAGGCCACTTGCTATCAATAGTTTAAGGAGAAGGGGGGACGGGTTCAAGGTGGGGGCAAAACGAATAGTAACTTGAGCAACACGGAGGTCAAGCGGCAGGTATGTGAGGTGACGAACAATGCTGTGGTGTCGCGGCGTGATGGAGGACGAGGAGGGAGGCTGACCTACGGAGGGAGGAATGAAGGAGAGAGAGAGAGGGAAGGAGGGTGTGAGGAATCGGACAAGACGATGGCCCAACAGAATGATAGATTAACACACAGCAAAGACCGAGGACGCGTGTAAAACAATGGGAGTACATCGTTAGCCGAGATGGCCATCTAAACAATCATTTAAGCTTATACCAGGGTAACAATGGATGGCATGCAGCTCATCAGACAGGCCCCGCAACACGATCACGCCAGCCTGCATTCATCCTGCACGGCGGGAAACGATCGAGTATCATGAGTAATGATGTGATGGTATCCTGAACTTTTACGTTGGGGAAGAGTGGCGCCCTGCATAGCCACTCTGGTAATGGGGCACGGCAACGGGTACTGGTTGGTGGCAGGGCAGCAGGGTTGGTGGGGCAGCAGGGTTGGGGTAGCAGGGATGGGGCAGCAGGGGTGATGGGGCAGCAGGGTTGGTGGGGCAGCAGGGTTGGTGGGGCAGAAGGTGGGGGGAAGCAGGGGTTTGGGGGGGCAGCAGGGTGGTGGGCAGCAGGGGGTTTTGGGGGGCAGGTTGGGCAGCAGGGGTGATGGGCAGCAGGGTGGTGGGGCAGCAGGGTTGGTGGGGCAGCAAGGTGGGGAGGAAGCAGGGTTGGTGGGGCAGCAGGGTTGGGGGCAGCAGGTTAGTGGGGCAGCAAGGTGGGGAGGAAGCAGGGTTGGTGGGGCAGCAGGGTTTGGGGGGCAGCAGGGTTGGTGGGGGAGCAGGGTTGGTGAGGCAGCAGGGTTGGTGAGGCAGCAGGGTGGTGGGGCAGCAGGGTTTGGTGAGGCAGCAGGGTTGGTGGGGCAGCAGGGTTGGTGGGGCAGCATGGTTGGTGGGTCAGCAGGGTGAGGAGGAAGCAGGGTTGGTGGGGCAGCAGGGTTGGTGGGGCAGCAGGGTTGGTGGGGCAGCAGGGTGGGGAGGAAGCAGGGTTGGTGGGGCAGCAGGGTTGGTGGGGCAGCAGGGTTGGTGGGGCAGCAGGGTTGGTGGGGCAGCAGGGTTGGTGGGGCAGCAGGGTTGGTGGGGCAGCAGGGTTGGTGGGGCAGCAGGGTTGGGGGCAGCAGGGCTGGTGGGGCAGGAGGGTTGGTGGCGCCGCAAGGTAGCGGAGTTGTAATGACGCAAGAGTGAGGCGCCATGAAAAAGTCTGGTCGCCAAATGAGTATTAAGGTGAGGTGGGCAGACAGGTGGCGGGGACAGTTGTAAGTCTGGGGATTCCAATCTTCAGTGACACTCGCACCCACACTCCAATATTATGTAGAAGGTAATATATTGTGGCGCCGATATGTGTGTGTGTGTGTGTGTGTGTGTGTGTGTGTGTGTGTGTGTGTGTGTATGTGTGTGTGTGTGTGTGTGTGTGTGTGTGTGTGAGGTGTGTGTGTGTGTGTGTGTGTGTGTGTGTGGTGTGTGTTGTGTGTGTGTGGGGTGTGGGTGTGTGTGTGTGTGTGTGTTGTGTTGGTGTTGTGTGTGTGTGTGTGTGTAGACATGAGCCATCACCGCCACGCGCGAGATTAATGCATCAGCCCTTCACACACCGTCGATTCCCTGATGTTATTGACTTCACAAATTTCGATATGTGGTGATACATTCCGGAGGCCGTGCGTGTAACAGGGTTCATACGTGTATTTAGGCACGGCATTATACTCCTCCTCGGGTCGTATATCCGTCTCTGCTGGTGGTTATACGCTTGATCTACATAATAACCTACAATGCTATTTAAATCAAGGTTATATATCACTGCATCAATCAATCATTGGGGGCATACGCCGGGGGGCGCGTCGCCTCGCCCACCCTACAACGCCACTCCCGGGGGTCACCACGCGCGAGTGCCCATGCAGGCTCCCTTCCCATACCAAGCAACTCTCGACAGGAAACATCAACTTGCCCCAGGCACGAGCCTTGTGGGCGCCCCCTTGGCCTCCTCTACGCCGGATTGTCTCTTACAGATATACAACCCGATGGAAAGGATTGGTTTCAGGGTAGCGTGCCACATGCCCTTATAGCCGAAGTTGGCGCTGACGGACTATGCAGGTATAATAGGCCTCGATTCAGTCTCACGGTGCAATCGCTGATTTGACACGTAATCATCCCAGCGTTACCCCATGATTCTTCGAAGACACTTATTGCCAAAGGCATCGATTCGCCTCCTCAAGTCGCTATATTTAGTGTCCATGTCTCACAACAATAAAGTAAGACAGGGATCACAAGCGACTTGAAGATCCGGATCTTTGTCCTCCGGCACAGGTACCGACAACGCCAAATATTCCTGCTGAGCGAGCATCACATATCACTGTTCATGGTCGTAAGTCGTAATGAACATTCTCTTTTGATGTTAGACTTCCTTGATGCCTCCCACAAACTTCTCCAGCTACCATCACTACGTAACTACTACCATCGCCACCAGCACCGCTAACTACTATATACCATCACCACCACAACAACAACGAAGGTAGTACCAACAAACAATCCCTCCTGGCGGCGAGACTGACGTACGTGACGTGGTGTGACCAAGAGCCGAGGTGAGGGTCGCTGAACTGGCGGGAACCACTGTCGCTCAACAAACTACAACACACTTCCCTGCCGTCGATGGTCCTTCCCGCGTCATACAGCTGCAAGATAGATGAGCCCCTCGTCCTCGCCGTCCCACAGATACATACTGCACTAGTCCGTGACTCACCAGCGTCTTTCTGTTTTCTAGTTTTCCTGCTACGAAGGTCACTGTGACACGGGTTGCGCAAAAATTTTCTCGCGATGCACCAATGGCACTCCTGATGACTCCTTCGTCTGCTTTTAAAGTGATTATATTTATAGAAATGAAGTGTGGTGACATGCCGTGACTTATTTACTGCACCATCTGGATGCTTTCTTTATTCAGTTAAACGTATGGTCTCTCTCTCTCTCTCTCTCTCTCTCTCTCTCTCTCTCTCTCTCTCTCTCTCTCTCTCTCTCTCTCTCTCTCTCTCTCTCTCTCTCTCTCTCTCTCTCTCTCTCTCTGCACCATCAACCATTACTTATCAAATGCTGAACAAAGACTTTATTCAAGCTTTCTTTCAGCAGTTACGATAATGTATATCAAGTGTTGGCTACACACTTTCTAGCCTCACCTCTCCACCTCTCGTCTAGTCTCCCTCCACAACACACACTATCTGGGCGTCCATCTGTCACCCTGTGTACCTCCATCTGTTATTTAGACCGCGAGACTCATGTCCTTTCTATATACAATTTCGGTCCTTTACTATTTCTTCATTTTTTGGTTCTCTCTTGTCATGTTCCTCGTCTATTTTACTCATAGAGATTTACAACAATGACGCCCTCAATATTATCTGTACTTTTCTTAGCATCAATTTATTCTCTGGTAGGCTCCCACGCTTCACATCCAAAGGTCATAATCATCTGTTAGTGGGCAGCGGCCGCTCGCCTGGCGTCTCAGGTATTCGACAATAGGTGTTCGGTCATCTCCCATTCAGGACTTGTGCATATTTTTTGCCATTTTAGACTATTCATTTAGTAATGTATTTTTTCATCCTACTCATTAAATTCATTAAGTTCTATTGAAATATTTTCCTGAATGTTGAGTTTGTTGCTTTGCCTGCTTCTTTAATCTTCCTTCCCTAAATCTTTACAAGTATTTTAGGACGTTATCGGTTAGGGTCTGTGACTAATTCTAATAATTTATCTGTGATTTTTGAAATTGGAATGATGCATCCAATTTTGAGATCGTTTAAATATTCTGATTTATTCTTTAATTCTTGATGTAAAATTAAATCAGAAACAAACAAATTATATATATACATATATATACCGTAATTATATATATATAAATACTATAATATTATTATATATATATAGATATATAAAAATATATATAGATATATATATATATATATATATATATATACTGATATATATATGTATATATAATATATATATATATATATATATATATATATATGTATATAAAATATATATATATATTTTATATATATATATATATATATATATATATATATATATATATATATATATATATTATATATATATATATAATATATATATATATATATATATATAATATATATATATATATATTATACTGTATATATATATATATAAATATATACTATATTAATATATATAATTCTAATATATATATATTATTATATATATATATTTTATATATATATAATTTAAAATATTTTACTTTTCCATGTGATATATTTCAAATACATTCGTGCGTCCAATTGGTTAAGAGAGTGTCGCCTGAAAGTATTCACAGGCAGGAGACAAGAACAGGTTCACTAGTCAGAGCAAATTTACACGACTTAACTATCACATATTTTTTTTCTAAAACTAACGTGGTAGTAAACATCGGCACTGAGCACCCCATGCCGAGAACTCATATTGAATAGCACTATTTAGTATGAGTAGAAATCTTGCACTGAACAAGTCCTTCGTCGGCGAGACTCTCCACTGGGCGAGCGGTGTGATGCATACCTCCGGGGCGGCACAGACCCCCCGCCGAGGCCCTGCGTCAGGCCGGGGCGGAGCGGTGGGGAGGGCGGACGGTAAGTAGATGAACAGCGCCGACTGACGCATGAAATCTGTGGAGGCTGGCCGGCAGGTTGGCTGCCTGGCTGGGAGACTGGTTGGCTGCCTGGCTGGGAGACTGGTTG
This sequence comes from Chionoecetes opilio, assembly GCA_016584305.1. Taxonomy (NCBI): domain Eukaryota; kingdom Metazoa; phylum Arthropoda; class Malacostraca; order Decapoda; family Majidae; genus Chionoecetes; species Chionoecetes opilio. The sequence goes on from JACEEZ010011586.1 coordinate 6,606, forward strand.
GCTGACCGGTGGACTAACTAGGTAGCTGGTTCGTTGGCTGGCTGGCTAAGAGGTCGACTGGATCATAATTTGACTAGTATATTGTAAGGATGAAAAACAGTAGCCTTTGCTGTTCCGAGATGGAAATGAAGGAGGAGGAAGAGGAAGAGGAGGAGGTGAAGGAAGAAGAGGAGGAAGAGGAGAAGGAGGCCAAGAAGTGACTGCAAGAACAAAGGAAGTAAAGCAGTGTTTACGGGAGAGAGAGAGAGAGAGAAAGAGAGAAGAAGAGAGGAGAGAGAGAGGAGATGAGAGAGAGAGAGAGAGAGAGAGAGAGAAAGGAGGAGAGAGAGAGAGAGAGAGAGAGGAGAGAGAGAGAGAGAGTAATCCGTTCCACCACCACCACCAGAATCGTTTATGTCTTATAATGAGGGGTAGAGCAGAGGCAGGGAGCACTTGGGCGGCAGGGTGTTGTGGCAGGGGGATGGGGTGAGGGAAGAAGGGGGGGAGGGAGGGAGGGAGGTGGGGGTGATGGAAAGACGTCGCTTATAGGAGGAAAGTTAGGTGAGGAGAGGAGACAGGTTAAGGGTAAGAAGCAGGGTAAAGTAGGGGAGGATGTTGTGTGAAGGAGAGAAATTGGGTGAGAAAGAGAGAGAAAAGATGCAAAATAGATATTGAATGAGGACGGGAAGGATGAAGGAAGGAAGGAGAGAAGTAAAATAGGATGAGAGAAGGATGTTGGATGAGGAAGGACCGAAGGAGTGAAGGAAGGGCAGGTGAAGGAGGTAAATGGGAGGTAGATTATGTCCCGATAAACAGGAGGAGCGACACAGGGCAAACCATCTTAATTGGCAAAGGAACCACCACGTCACAATTTTGTCCGGGCGAGCAGCGAGGAAGATTGGTGACCCGAGGGTGAGTGCGTATAGAGGGACACACACACACACACACACACATACACACACACACACACACATGCACACACACACACAGAGCGAGCGAGAGAGAGAGAGAGAGAGAGAGAGAGAGAGAGAGAGAGAGAGAGAGAGAGAGAGAGAGAGAGAGAGAGAGAGAGAGAGAGAGAGAGAGAGAGCAAGAGAGATAACGAGAGAGAGCATGTTGAGTCTATAATCACACGGGCAGATCTCGTCTAATCAGTGGCATTATCCAGCTCGACATCTAATACGCTGCGTCACACTGGAAAGGCAGCAACACACACCACTTCCTTGAGGCTACACGCAAGCCATCCAGCGAGACGGGAACGCACAGGGAAACTTTTTTTTTTTTCTCTCTCTCTCTCTCTCTCTCTCTCTCTCTCTCTCTCTCTCTCTCTCTCTCTCTCTCTCTCTCTCTCTCTCTCTCTCTCTCTCTCTCTCTCTCTCTCTCTCTCTCCTTCTCTCTCTCTCTCTCTCCCCTCTCTCTCTCTCTCTCTCTCTCTCTCTCTCTCTCTCCTCTCTCTCTCTCTCTCTCCTCTCTCTCCCCCTCCCTCCCTCCCTCCCTCCTCCCTCCTCCCTCCCTCCCTCCCTCCCCTCCCTCCCTCCCTCCCTCCTCCCCCCCTCCTCCCTCCTCTCTCTCTCTCTCTCTCTCTCTCTCTCTCTCTCTCTCTCTCTCTTCTCTCTCTCTCTCTCTCTTCTCTCTCTCTCAACCAGTCTGACCACATACAAAACCGTTCGCACCTACAAAAAAATAGTTAGAGACAAACTATCTCGATTTTTTTAAACTTTATTCTTTGGTAAAAACCACCCGGCAACAAAACATTGGTTAATATTGGTTCAGGTGCGAAATGGATTAAAAAAATAAATGTACGAGAAATTTTCATTCTATATTAAAAACAGTAAAGCATAATATAATGGGAAGAATTTTTTTTTATTTCGTAAGCTTATCTGACTATCTTAGCTGGAAAGACGAAATATTAAGTAAGAACGTGAGAGTAACACGATTTAGCAATCTTGATATGCATTTTGAAGCTATTTTGCCTTTTAGTGAAGAAGAGGAGAAGGAGGAGGAGGAATACATAGGAATACATAGGAATAACAGACACCAGGAGACCTATTGGTCTATAACGAGGGTATCTGCTGAACTACATACTACTAACTATCAACTACATGTAAGAGGACAGTTGGAAAATGATACCATGTCCCTAAAGAAGATAGGACCATGTAAGTTTCGTAGTGAAGAATGATAGGATATGAAGTATGCTAACTACAACTACCACTAATACTAATCGATCCGGGGAACTATAATATAAATTCCCAGGGCAATATCAATACCCATTTACTTTACAGTGCGCGTCAAGTCTGTTTTTAAATGAAGTTATTGTGCTGGCTTCGACAACATTTGCTGGTAATTTGTTCCATCGATCAACAACTCTAACATTGAAATAATTTTTACGGAGATCTGTGATGCAACGTTGACCGTTCAGTTTTAAACCGTTATTTCTTGTTGTCACTTGAGGAGAAAGCTCGAATAGGTTCTCTTGATTAATGACATCAAATCCTTTTAGGATCTTAAAGGTTTCTATCAAGTCCCCACAGATTCTACGATCCTTAAAGGAAAACATATTAAGTTTCCGCAGTCTCTCTTCATAAGATGAATTTCGCAGAGATGGAATTTGTTTGGTTGCTCTTCTTTGCATTGATTCCAATTTGGCTTGATCTTTTACGAAACAAGGCGACCAGAATTGAACGGCATATTCTAAGTGCGGCCTAACCAAAGACGTGTATAATCATGTCATTACTTTCGGAGTTTTATGTTCAAAGTTGCGTTTAATGAAGCTCAACATCATATTCGACTTTTTACTGGCAGCTAGGCAATGCGGACTGGTTTTAAGATCATTACTGATGATGACACCTAAATCCTTTTCCTGCTGTACTTCAGTTAACGATTTATTTTGCATTTGATAGTTATATTTGAGGTTATCGTTGCCTATATGCATTACTTTACATATATCGGAATTGAATTTTAATAGCCATTTATCACTCCAATCTGATAGTTTGTCGAGATCACGTTGTATGAGTTCGCAGTTTTCTCTAGTATATGCTTTACCGCCTAATTTGGTGTCATCTACAAATTTCGATATTTTAGATACAAGTCCGCAGTCCAGATCATTGATATATATCAGAAAAAGAGTAGGACCCAAGACCGAGCCCTGAGGCACCCCACTAATAACATCTAACCAATCAGATGCCTCGCCATTTATTACTACCCATTGTTTACGATTTGAAAGCCAATCGCCAATCCATGAACATAATTGCTCTCCTAAGCCATATGCCCTTAGCTTGGTTCCTCGCCATTTATTACTACCCGTTGTTTACGATTTGAAAGCCAATCGCCAATCCATGAACATAATTGCTCTCCTAATTGCCCTTGCTTGGAGGAGGAGGAGGAGGAGGAGGAAGAGAAGAAGGAAGAGAAGAAGG
>JACEEZ010011588.1:0-13195 GCA_016584305.1 Chionoecetes opilio
CCATCTGAATGTTGAAGAAGTATTGTTCCACTTAGCACAATTTATTTTTACACTTGATTGATAATTCTAATAAAAAATCTGCATAGAAATAAAGGTGGTACAAATATTTATAGCCACAACTTGAGTTCAACTCGTTTAATAATCAACTTCAATCTCGTTTATTTCTTTAGATTATATGTTCTTCTTTGAACCGTTGTAATCCGCTATTATTCTAGTGTCCAGCAAAGAAGTAAAAAAGTTACCATTAAGTGAATTAAGTGAGCTACAGTGAAAATATGTAGGACATTTAGTGTGAGTACAGTACCAACTGACACTTTCTAAGATGAGCGGCGAGACAGGCGCTGCCTGTGGCTGCAGAGTGAAGATACTGGTTAATTATTGCATTAGGGAGATGGACAGAATAGGGATAAGAATGAGTAGAAAGTCTAATGTAGACAAGGCCGCGGGAGGGGGGTAGGCATGCAGTTAGCAAGTTCAGAAGAGCAGTGAGCATGAAAATAACGGTAGAAGATAGCGAGAAGAGCAATATTGCGGCGGTGATTTAAAGATTGAAGACAGCCAGTCAGAGGAGGGAAGTTGATGAGACGAAAAGCTTTTGACTCAACCCTATTTAGGAGGGCTGTATGAGTGGATCCCCCACAAACATGAGAGACATACTCCATACATGCACGGATAAGGCCCCTGTACAGAGCAAGTAGCTAGGAGGGAGAAAAAAATGGACGCAGACGCCACAGGACACCTAACTTCATAGAAACTGTTTTAGCAATAGATGAGATGTGATATTTCCAGTTCAGATTTATAGTATAGGATCTCCTGGTATGTTCATTGTAGAAGAGGGAGACAGTTGAGTGTCGTTGAAGAAGAGAGGATAGTTGTCTGGAAGGTTATGTCGAGTTGATAGGTGAAGAAATTGGGTTTTTGAAGCATTGAACAAAATAAGGTTTGCTTTTCCCCAATCAGAAACTATAGCAAGATAAAAAAATTGGCGCTTTGTGGCATCTCGTCGTGAATCAATTAGCTCCTGTTGAGCTGGACGTATAATGAATGACATTGAAAAATGCAGGGTTGAATCTAGGGATGTTCCGATACCAATATTTTGGCCGATACCGATACCGATACTCAGTTTAGAGACGATACCGATACCGATACCGATACTTTTTCCTAGAAAATTTAATTGTGAATGTAAGTAGGCTAATAAATAGGCATAATAAATAGGCATAAAACTAACCTAACCTCACTATAACCTTACCTAACCTCACTATAACCTTACCTAACCTTACCAATAACCTTCTACCAAGACCTAAGGTTGGTACAGAACAACATTTTTACCAGGTTAGGTTAGGTTATATTGAGGTTGTTTGTAATTATTTTCTCGGGGGTCTTGCTAGGAGGTTATTAGACAGGTTAGGTTAAGTTAGAGTAGCGACCGCGCAGTTCTCGTCCATTATAACCCTGATATTCAATCCCTGAATGCAGAGACACGGTTAAAGCTAATTAAATATTTGGGTACTGTTATATCATTATACAAACTTGGAACTGTCGCTTAAGATAGGAACACTCGCAGACGGACGTGACCTTACTTTAGGCTACATTTCAGGGGCAATGAGGGTCAGCCATCCTGAGTGAGTGATATAATGGAGGGTCACTGAGGGGCAGCAGGTCGCAGGCACCAACATAAAACTGGATAAATATGCAGTTTCAACCAATACACCCTATTGATCGATACTCTCCTGATCTACCTGGGGGGGGGGGGGGGGGCAGCCCCAAACCCTTTGCTAGTTATAGTTAACTAGCCTACCTTGGGCATTGATTACGTAACCTAACCTCGCTGGGGTGTTTCGCCCCCCTAGACCCCCCTTGCGTTATATATTATTTTCGCCAGCTGTTGTAGCAGTAAGAAATACTCCTTATGATGAGAACGAAACGTTCAGGATCCTTAAAACGCGCCGATCATGTATTGGTTAAAAATGCACTTATACCAACAAAACAATTATATTCTCAAAAACGGCCATATTACAATAGAGTAGTGGAACAATAATCTAGTCGATGGGAACAACGAAGGCGGCAGCCGCGCCACCCCTACCAAGGCCTGTATCTCGTAAACATATGTAAACAATCGTCGCTGCCGGATACCAATAGGCTTATATTTCAATCCTTACCTCGGTGGTAACGTTTATTAGGCCTGATAAATGACTTTTTATTAATATATATGAGATACGCCTAGCTACACCACCTTGCCGAGGTGGTGTAAATCTACGCCATAATTTTTGCCCTGTGATGTCACCTATATGGAGTATGTAAGCTTCGTGGATCCAGCCAAGGAGAACGGGCGCAGACTTGAACCGAGGCGTAGAGTCTGGCTTGTGACGTCATCGATTGGCGCAGATGTATCTCCTGATCCAAGAAAGTTTTCGATAGGTTCAGTTCGGTCAGGTTCCCCATCTGCCATGACTTAATTACTAGGAGGGGCAGCTATTTATAGTCCCTCGCCACGTAAATTTACTTTTATTGTTTTCATTATTATTGATGCTTTAATTACTATCTCTTTAAATTACAGCCATCGCTACTATTGCATTGCTATTATCTATAAGCATATAACCAGTAATATTACAGGAAGTACCACGTGTAGATCTCACGGCCTCTTGTAGCTTCCTCTGCACGCACACACACACGAGAGCACACGCACACGCAATACACACACACCTGTGCGCACACACGCGCATACGCACACGCAACACATACGCAACACACACACACATCTACACACACACACACACACACACACACACACCTATCACACACGAGAGCACACGCACACGCAATACACACACACCTGTGCGCACACACGCGCATACGCACACGCGCGCATACGAAAAACACATACGCAACACACACACCTACACACACACACACACTACACACACACACCACACACAACACCACACACATACACACACACACACAGATGTTCTCGACGTTTCCCATTCTGGATGGAAAATAAATAAAACCTTAAAATTGTTTCCCAAATATTTGCTAACAGTTTGGAAACAATGTTTCCAAACAAAGTTTCGTAGTGTGGACGGGACAGAGGAAGGTGGGGTGCAACCGGTGGGGTTAGCGTACCTTTATACAGAGACCCTAGGTGGGGACAGATTGCCAGGTCGCAGACTACAGTTCCCACCCAATCTCATCCCAAACGAGCCCAAAACGGCGACCTCGGTCTCAAAAAGCCGCGACAAAATCACCAAAATATTATAATCAGTTGTGTATGTATGAGGCTCAAGACGACTGAAAGATATAACAAAAAAGAAAAAAAGCATTGACCAGTAATGTACCTATAAAAAAAATATATTATATATATATATATATATATATATATATATATATATATATATATATATATATATATATAAATAATATATATATATATATATATATATATATATATATCGTTAAAAGTGATAGCTAGTTCAGCGTTTATTATCTTCTTAGAGATATTTTCTCTTTGTCTTAAGAGTGTCTTATTCTCTTTTGTAATCACTTTTATGACTTCGCCGTAGCTTGTCATGTTTGCTGTATCGCGATTTCGGGTCTAAGAACCCTTCTTCAGCAGCATATGGAAGATGTTTTCTCCTCAGGAGTTGAGGTGAGCATGATTAAGATGCGAAGTGAAGCGCTATTGATAGCCGGTCTGCCTGCCACGCAGCCGCCGATGTCGTTGATTAGTAGATAGCTTTTGCTTCTCGTCTTCTTGAGTGGGAGACGCTGATTGGTTGTTTGGTCTTCGCTTGGCTTTTCTGTGAGTAGGCTGTTATTTGCTTTTGTTCTTTTCATGCTGGGTAGAGCTTGTAGGTCGTTTGCCTGTACGTTAAGTTTGGGATTGATCTCTATGTACAGCGCTTCTAGGATGGGAAGTCGCCGCAAATCTGCACACATGTCAACCAATTCTGTATTTTCTTCAATTTCTGTAATTTTGAAGAAAATACAGAATTGGTTGACATGTGTGCAGATGTGCGGCGACTTCCCATCTTAGAAGCGCTGTACATTAAAGAGATCAATCCCAAAGTTAACGTACAGGCAAACGACCTACAAGATCTACCCAGCATGAAAAGAACAAAAGCAAATAACAGCCTACTCACAGAAAAGCCAAGCGAAGACCAAACACCCAATCAGCGTCTCCCACTCAAGAAGACGAGAAGCAAAAGCTATCTACCAATCAACGACATCGGTAATAGGCTGCGTGGCAGGCAGACCGGCTATAAATAACTCTTCACTTCGCATCTTAATCATGCTCACCTCAACTCCTGAGGAGAAAACATCTTTCATATGCTGCTGAAAAAGGGTTCTTAGACCCGAAATCGCGATACACCAACATGACAAGCTACGGCGAAGTCATAAAAGTGATTACAAAAGAGAATAAGATACTCTTAAGACAGAGAAAATATCTCTAAGAAGATAATAAACGCTGAACTAGCTATCACTTTTAACGAGATCTGTCTCAGAGAAAATCTCCTGCCCGTATATAATATATATATATTAGGATACATACCCATTCATGCTATAGGCCAACAATGTATTTTGTTCTGAAAATCTATATATCAGGGGCAAAGAATCAGGTATATCAACATACTCCTGATCGTCAGCATTGGAAAAAATGTCCTTTGTAAAGTGACAGCATTTCCTCTGTGGGTTAAACTCATTGCAACAGTACGTGTTATTTCTATGCATGAATGCACGGACATGTCATGTATTTTCTAAACACTTGTATTGCAACTTGCAAGTCACTCACGCAAGCTATTTTATATCCTCATCTGATCACGGCAGCTGTAGTAGAGAGTAACTGTGTCTGACAGTCACTCATGAGTCTCTCTCCTTATATAGTATATTAGAAGTTAGAGAGAGGCTGAATGGGGGGAGGGTTGGGCCCTGGAGGTGTGAATGAAATTAAGGTGTGGCATGCCCCAGGTTAATATAATTATCATCCCTAGGATGTCAGTAGGATGTGACCGTGAGAGGTCACGGCTGAGGTCCTAATCAGGTCAAAGTCGGTCGTGATAATCCTCCTTGACGATAATTGTTGTGATAATCCTCCTTGAGGATTATCATGAACGAGTGCAAATGTGTCATGTGCTTCGAAGACAATCACACAAAAATCCGCAACTTGAAGTAAAAACAGCCCAAAAAACCGCCAACCCGCGGCCATCGTTTCCCCAACCTTTTCTAAAAAGAGCACAATTGGGCTGGCAAGTGGCAACCCTGGCCGGCGGGCGGGTCCGGGGAGCCGTTAGGACATTCCATTCCGTAGATAACACTAAAGTCGCCAGGACAACTTTAGGATCACCTGAAGATCCGTCACCCCAGAATGTCCACCTGAAGATCAGTTACCCCAGGATATCCCACCTGAAGATCCGTCAGCCCAGGATATCCCACCTGAAGATCCGTCACCCCAGAATGTCCACCTGAAGATCAGTCACCCGAGGATATCCCACCTGAAGAACCGTCACCCCAGGATATCCCACCTGAAGATCCGTCACCCCAGCCCACAGTGAATGTAATATATAAAATTAGGATAACAAATATATTCCTTTGCGTTATGCATCTTTTTTGTGAAAGTTAAAGAAAAAATTAAGAGTAATATACAGTGTCCCAAAATACAAAATACATTATACTTTACTCAGTATTCCAAATACACGTACATTTATTTCGTGGATTTAACTTCAGGGAGTCTTTTGTTTGCCATTTCCACAGAAAAACCATCCTTCGAGTATTTTGTCCAATTCATCCAGTTATCACAAGTATCACACATAACTTCACGCTTTAAAAGTCTGTTTTGTTGAAGCCACCGAATAATTATAGTGGAATCATCACACAACAGTGGTAGGACGCTATAGTTTGGAAGGTATTGCGTGCCATGGTCCCCTGACTCCTATGACTTATTTTTTTTAGCCCACTTACTTTTATATAGTCCTCTTACCTGACTGGACTAGGTCCTGACTCCTCCCTTTAACCATTTGACCTGACCTCACTTGGAAGGTGAAGTCAGGTCAGGTCTTGACCCCACCTGAAGAACTGTCACCCCAGGTGTTGCCACCTGAAGAACCGTCACCCCAGGATATCCCACCTGAAGATCCGTCACCCTGCCAAACTCTGGGGTGACGGATCTTCAGGTGATCCCAACTTTTTTTCGATGTACAAATGTTTGGTAGCCTTAATACTTACATTTCTACATTCATGATTTCAGGAAAGTTAAAAGGGGCTATCTGGAGAGTCTGTCATTTTGTGTCTTCCATCGGTGTCATATTATGGCTATAAATGAACAAATTACAAAAATATCACCAGAGTGGCGACCACCAATAAGGTCGCCAATTAGTGTTTATGTTCTGAGTGTCCTCCCGCCGTCGTCGTCGCGCGAAAAAAAAAAAAGAGTAGGGAAATTTGAAACCGTATATACTTGCAGCTACAAAGCATAAAAACAACGCTGAAACAGGGTAGATTATACAGTCAAGATATAAACTACTTACTGTGTATCATCTCATGGCAAATACACATCAGTAATGATGCTATAATTCGTAATATTTGGCGGCTGGCGACATTATGCAGCTGCGACTAAAGTGTTATATGCGGTAAAGGGTACAGTGAGGTCACGTCAGGTAATGCACACACACACACACACACACACACGCACATGGTACCTGACCTGATCTCACTCCCCTCAACTGGATTATACTGCCTATAGTATTTATAGAAACAGGACGTACGCCTATCTGTTACGCCTTTGTTGTGTTTGTGTGAACGTTGATGAAAAGAAAAAGTGAGTGCATTATAACGCCTATTATAACGTATAAATCTACAATATTTCAGCCAGAAAACGGTTAAGTTAGGTAAATGAGACTAGGTTTAGTTAGGTTAGAGGTGAGGTTCGGTTGTAGTAACAGATGATATCAAGAACAAAAAGAAATATCAATACTACGGTAGTGGAATTGGAGCAAGGTTGTGGGGCGGGGATCCACCCCCCCCCCCCAAAACTCGTAAACAAAAACATATTTCCTTATATAAATACCCGCCTTCAGATTCATTCCATACACATCAAAATTTTCAGGAAAACTAAGTTTGGTCCTCCGCTCGTAAAGTATTCGCTCGAATCGTCCAACGCTCGAAAAGTATTCGCTCGAATCGTCCCAAAGCTCGAAAAAATATTCGCTCGAATCGTCCAACGCTCGGAAAAAGTATTCACTCGAATCGTCCCAAAGCTCGAAAAGGTATTCGCTCGAATCGTCCAGACACCGCCTCTAATCATAAGCGTCACTATAAGAATCCTGCCTGCGCCACCACGGGCGAGGACCAACCATCAGAGCCCTCAAGTGAACCTCCAGAGCCTACCATCCAAGCCCCGGGTCACCACTGCCCACCGGCGGCTATAGGCACAAATGTAAAAAAAAAATAATAAAAATATATATATAATATATATATATATATATTAATATATATATAATATATATATATATATATATATATATATATATATTGTAAAACCCCGCCAGGAGTCTGACTGGTGTGGGGTCCTCAAGTAAATGAGGAAGAGGAGATGAGGAGAGAGAGAGATGAAAGGAAGGTGCCCCCCCGGTGGGCCCCTCAATCCCACGTAGCGAGCGGCGCCCGACTGCCCGGTTCAGTTGAGGCTTGGCTTGCTAGGATATAGACGTGCCGCCTCCCCCTCCGTAGCTTCTTTTTCTGTCCATCGTTTGTTGAGTTGCTACGTTTGTAGTTGATGAGTTTTTGTGTAGGGAGTTTTGCCCTGCATTCACTTGAGTCAGTGAATAGCTAGAGGCGTCTGACATTTTAGTATTTCTTGCGTAGTATTGCATACACGTTGGTTCCACCCAGTCTATAAAAGGTCATCCGACGCGCAGGTTGGGGGTGGGGCTTAGTGACGTCACGCGATCCAGGTGACGATACAGTGATACAGTGTGTACTCGCGGTTGCCACTCGGTGAAATTATGAATGATTTAATTATTATCTTTACTAGTAATGGAACATTGCATTACCTTATAACAACACAATTGGTATTAATGGACATGTTATTTACCAAATAAGCAGTACATGAAAACAGCATGAATGTAATAAACAATACAATAAAAGGCTAAGTGGCATCGTGTTTGGGGCGGGGGAGGATGAAACACGTGACTCTGACACGTGACTCAGCTGGCGCAGCCTAGTCCCTCCTTCCTCCCCCGCCCCAACACGATGCCCCTTAGCCTTGTACAGTATTGTTTATTACAGCCCTGCTGTTTTCATGTACTGCTATTGGGTAAATAACATGTCCCTTAATACCAATGTGTTGTTATAAGGTAATAGTCTATTACTATCACTGCTATTGCTACCTACTACTTACATACTATTACTACTATTTCCACTACTACTTTACAACTACTATACTATACGACTACTTCTACTGCTACTATTGTTACTATTACTACTACTACAACCACTAACTACTATAGTATGGGGAGTAGAAAATTTATTATTATTTTTTTTTTTATTGTTTTTTTATTGTTATTTATTTTATATTATTTTAAAATAAAAATATGTTAAAAAAGGAAACGTGGGCGCACGGAGGGGGGAACCCCCCCCCCCCCCTCTCAGCTATGCTGCGGGAAGAAAAAGGCAAAATGGGAGAGGGTTTGGGGGTTCCCCTTGTTTCGCGTGAGGGTTGGGTGCGCAGCGGGGACCCAAAAACTCGTCCACCCGTTTCGGAAGACCGTTAAGACTGGGGTTTTCCAAACCTTTTAACGGTGAGGCCTTGGGGTTTTACCACGTTGCTAAGTGAAAGTATATAGGGGAGGGAAAAGGGGGGAAAACGAATGGTAACCGGTTTTTTGGATTTTCCGGGCTAGCACGGGAAAACCCCGGGCCCAAAAACATACACATCCCTGTACACTAAAAAAACCTTTTTGTTCGCAAAGGCCACTCATAACACGCCTTTCAGTTTCCCGTCCTTTGGACAGTGGGATGGAAAAGGGGGGAAAGGGTGCACTCCGTACTTAACGTAACAGGGGGGAAAACTTTCCATCCCCACTTTTTAAAAACCGCCCAGAGATAAAACCGCGGTGGGGGTTTTGCGGTGTTACGGGCATTTTTCTTCAAGTATCACTTAGAGTGAAGGTGAGGCAAGGGTGCTCTCCCCTTTTTTTTGTTTGTGATACAACCGGGCCTGTAAAGTATTTATGCTGTAATGGTAGTTTTACGTTTTGGTTTGAGCGGGAAGAGAAAAGGGGAAGGGTTAGGGCCCCCTTTTTTTCTGGTTTAGTTTCTGGGGAAAATTTTTTTGGGGGTTCAGGGTTTTTAGTGAACATGTTGGCTGATTTGGGGGGCCCCCGGAAAACAGTGGCGCCCTTTGCCGGGGAAAAAATTTACTTGAAATTTTCTGCTACTTAACACTGTCTTAAAGTGAAATACGTTTTGTTTTTTTTTTGTTTTGTCTTTTGAAACGCCCCAGTTGAGTCCCAGCCTAGTCCACTTTTTGCCGCCCTCCTGCCTTGGTTCCCCAAAAAGGGGATTTTCCCGCCCAAACGCCCTCCCGAGCACGTTCTTTAAACCCCCCGCCCCACCCACTGACCCTATAAAACATGGTCGCGGATCGGGGCTAGCTGTGGCCGAGAAACTAAATTCCACCAGCCCCCCATCTTGAAAAAACCCAAAAACAAATACGGGGGCCCGGGCCGGGCCCGTGGGGGGGTTTTTTGGCTGCGGGCATTGATAACCTTATTACCCCTACTACTACTTTTAAACCACCTACTACTACTATTTTACTATTACCACCAAACTACTACTATTACCACCTCAACACTTTTAAACACCATTTCCCAACTACTACAAACCCTTCCAACCAAAGTGCTTTCGCAAAAACCTTCCAAGTCTTTTTTTTACGGGATACACGCCCCAACAGGTTTGGTGTTTGGCAAAGGCCCGCCCGGTGTGTTGACGGTGCCCTTGCGGGGGCCGAAACATTTTGTATTGCAGGTGTTTGCGAGGCCGTACGGTGTGTGGGGACAGGCCCCCTTTGGGGCAAAAAGGGGCCCGTACAGGTGTATATGACAGGTGTGTTGCGGGGGCCCTTTAACAGGTGTGTAGTGCAGGTGGGGTTTGCGGGGCCGAAACAGGTGGTAGTGACAGGTGTCTTGCGAGGCCACAGGGGGGGAAAGTGACAAGGGGTGTTGCGGGGGCCCGTACGGGTTTTTGTATTTACAGGGGTGTTGGGGGGCCTACAATGTGTAGTGACAGGTGTGGTGTATGGGGTAAAGTGGGGAGCAAAGGGAGTCAGTTTTACAGACCAAATTAGCGAAACCACCGAGTGTGTGGGTTTGTCTGCCCTAATGAGCAAAACCGCGCAGTTCTCGTCCACTAAAAAACGGCGCCCAGCCCCGAAACCGCCGGGGCCACGGGTACGGGCGGGCCACAGTGGCCCATAGAAGTTTACTCTCGGGGATTCCCAGGAATTTTTAAATTAAATTTCCAAAACCCTTTTTGGCCAACCCCAAAAAAACCTTTTTTAAATTATTATATTGAATTGAAAGTATTTAGTTTCGTACACTTTTTTAGTTTTTTTTCGTACAAAACCTGGTGTCGTTACGTAACTCTAGTAGTCAAGTTCAACTCTGAGCTGAGTGAAACGAAACGACATGGTTTTCATTTAGACTACGAAAAAATTTTTGGTAAAAAATGGCCCGATTTTTCGCGGGTCTTTTTAAAGAACATCAACTATTTTTTTTTGGGCCTAAAATAGGTCTTGTTGAAATTGGGAAAAGTTTTTTTTTTCCCGCAACCCCCCCCCAAAAAAAATTAATAAAAATTAAATAAAACCAAACCCTAACCTTATATTTTTTAAATTGAAACCTAACCTAGCAAACCCTTTAAAAGGGTTTTTAAATAAAACCAAAACCTACCTTAATAGGTTGTAATGAAACCTAACCTAACTTTAAACCCCAAGGGGAATTTTTTTTTTCCTTTTTTTTTTTCTTTGCAAAATAAAACTATCTCAAAAAGAAACAAGCACCGCTTATTTGATGATCATTTTTTTATCATAAACCCCCACTTTAGGTCGGGTTTCCCTTCCCCACTAATTGTTTAAAAAGTATAAAAAAAAATACTTTTTATCTATATCTACCTATATAAAAAAAAATATCCATATCCACCATATTTTTTTTTTTAACAGTAGGTGGATGAACTGGAATGGGTAGTGGATTAAGAGTGGTGGGCCCGGGTGGGTGGGGGGTGTGTGTGTGGTGGGTGTGGGTTTCTGGGGGTGTGTGGGTGGGGGCGTGGGGTGTGGGGGGGTGCGGTTTCGTGTGTGTGTGGGGGGGTGCGGTGGTGTGGTGGGGGGTGGGGGCGTGTGGGGTGTGTGTGTGTGGGGGGGTGTGTGTGGGTGTGTTTGTGTGGGGGGGTGGGGTGTGTGTGTGTGTGTTTGGAAATTGTGGTGTTTTTTCTCACAAGTGGAAAGATTTGCCCTTCCAGGCCCTGGCCCGTTTTTTTAAAGGGCATAGGGACACAGCTTGGCAGACGAGGTGATAAAAACAAACCAGACAGCAAGCACAACTTGGCATGACGAGGCGTAACACCAGATAGACAGCAAAAGGGGAGCCACAGAAACAAGGCTTTTGTTTTGGGTTTCGAACAAATGGCGGACAGTTGGAAAACCCGTGGGTGGCCAGGGCCCTTTCCCCGATCCATGGTTTATATAGATCAGTGGTTTCCCCCCCCCGGGCCGCTCCCTCTTTTTGGCGGGGGCCGGGGGGTGACAACCCCCGGTTTTAATGCCTCCACCCTGTATCCAGGACGCCCTTTAGAAGAGTTAAAGGGCAAAGGGTTTTTGCTTACTAAATTCCTCTAATTTTTTTACAAACCCCGGGGCTCCGGGGATTCTGGTACGAGATTTGGGAGGGGGCGCTACGGGGGTCCCCTATGGGTTTATCCCTTTTTCCCCTTGATAATCTCTATTTGTACTGGTCTTTCCTGCCCCTTTTTGGGGAACAAAACCCCCCCGGGGGGGCGGGTTTAAAAAACCCCGGCTAAAAAACCCGGGACCCCTCACGGCTGGATGGCAAGGGCTTCGGTTTTTTATTAAGGAAAGGGAGCCATTATCCCCTTCAGTTGATGGGGAGCCGTGCGCGTGGCTTTAGTGGCAACTACCCCCCGGTGTGGAAAAGCGAGGTGGTCTCGGGAGGTGCCGCCTTTTCACCAAATCCCCTCACCCCATAACAACTCATAAAAAAACTCACCACGAGTGTGGAGATTGTTTTAGGGCCAAATTTTTTTTGTATCTTGCCCTGTTCATTCTTGGTCAGAAAACACTATATACAAATTTTGGTTTTTTTAAATATATTCGTGCTCTCGCCCCCCCTACCGTGGGGCGCTATGTTTTGACAGCTTAACGTCTTTAAGTACTCATCAAGTGCCCGCAAATGCCAGAAATTGTGGAGTGCTAGGGGCGTAAGCATGGACGTTAGCCTCTCTGAATTAGCCCCAGGGAGGGGTTTCGACGGAGGGGTCTGCTGCAGTGGAGTTTTAGGAAATTGAGGCAGAGGAGAGAAAAGCGGAAAGGCCGTGGGAGTCTGGGAAACGGGAGACAGAGGCGGTATGAGTATGAGCTGGAAAAGTCTCGCTTGGAGTTCAATGCCGCCCCCTCGTGTGTCGCCTCGGTGCCCACGGGGAAGACACGCGAATAGGGTCGCTAAACTCAAAAGGTTTTCCGGCTTTTGACGAGGGAAAGGTACAGAGTGGTTTAGGGATTTTAAAAGAAGGTCGAGAGTTTTTAATGCCTCGTAACGGTGGGTGGGGGGGACTGGTAGCTAATGTGTTTCAGGGAAAAGCCCTGGGGGTGTAGATCGCATGGGTGGATGACCTGGGGGATTATATGAATTTGACATCCTCCTCAAAGGGGACGAGCTTTGGCCCCCCGGGAACAGGCTGCATACAGTTTAGTTCAAAAAAACATACGTTAAACAATTCATTTTAACAACATTCAAGGGCTCGAAAAGGCCGGCAGACACCTACATGGCCTGTGCTAGTATCTGGGGGAGACTCTTGGCAAGTGGCTAATGAATAGGATGTGGGCTCCTTCAAAACCTCGAAGAGTTAATCCCATGGGGCACTTTACCAAAATAGCTGACAAAGGGCATAGGGGTTGGGGGGCCAAAAA
>JACEEZ010011589.1:0-20641 GCA_016584305.1 Chionoecetes opilio
GGGTGGCAGACACATGGAAAAGCGGTAAACAGGGCCCATTACAGGCCACCTAGCCCCCAATCGTTGGAGAATTTGGTGTAGAAAATTGGTACACAAAAAGCGTTTCCGAAATGTTTCCCTACTCCAAACGGGGACATAAACACACACCCGAGACAAGGTAAACCAGCCCACATTGAGTGAATGGGCAAAGAACCCTTCTAAGAATAGACAGGAGGTTTGCAGAGGATTCCACTGTTCCATTGGTAAATCACAAACCAGGTACAACGGCATCATGCCCTTTGACTATGGGCAACTTGTATGCCCAAAGGTGTGCAGAAGATCTTAGTGTAAAAGATCTCAAAGACAAGGTTTGAGCAAGGTGGACCAGACTGTTCTTAAGGGGTTTAATATTTGCTTTTCGAATCACAAAAAAAAAGGTAGCTCGCAATTCATGAGCCAAACACATCTCAAAAAGGTATCTGTTTTCCTAAGGGACATTGTGATCAGCAGCAAAGATCAAGAGATATTCCCACATTTTCCTTACGGTTTTCCGCCAGCAGATTTGCATTGGCCAGACCTGCACAAAAACACCTGCCAGGGGTCCGAGAAGTATTTGGACAAAATTGTGGTAAAAGAGTCTTGACGACATCCTGAAGGAGAGGACAGGGAAAGGTACATGGACGAGAAAACAAACCTATCAGCTAATGCAAACAGCTGTCAATGAAAATGCAGACATTGTGAATGCACATTTCATCAAAAGGGGTACAACTACTTTGGGATGAGACGTGTTAAAAGCCTGTCCTAGGAGGCAAAGAGTACATTTCGAAGGTATGAGTGCCAGCACAGAGGGCCGCCAACTACAACTTGCCACATGGTATTTTTCAGTTGAAGGTGGTCCAAGCGTTTGAACCATTGGAAAAACGCAGGTACAAAATGGCCAACAGAGGGGTTTTTAATCCTGGACACTTTTGAGGGCCCAATGAGAAAATCAACAGATCATTGCGGGCCAAGACAAATGGTAATTGATTTTGGTGTTTGAACACGCAGGTATCTCAGCTGTTTCATCCAGATTTGGATTCCAGCAAAGCTGGGCCTGGCACCACTTGGGCCAAAATGTGGGTACAAGCCAGCGGTAAATCCACTGGCAAAGAAAATTTTACTGAGGTAGCAGAGAATGAGCAAGAGCTAAAGAAAGACTACACTGAGTGTTTTGAACAGGGCAATGAATCACAAATGCCCGCATGGGCTACTGCCTTTCAAAGAAATAGGTATGTACTGGAAGACATTTCCAGGGGAAAATGACAAAGAAAGGTAAAACCTAAGCAAAGGAAACGGCTAGTTTGCCGCGGTTTTGGGTATCCAATGAGGGACAGGTTGGTTTCGAGGTACAAAAGCAACGAAAATGGCAGGCTTGAAAAGGTCACAAGGTCGGTGTACGATGAAAACAACCAAACACTATTCCAAAGTGCAATGCGTTTTGAAGCACCCTTTGATGGCAGATTTGGTAATGAAAAAAAAAAAGGGCCTTGGTTTTAAAAATAAAAATTTTTCCCAGGGGGGGGAAAATTGTAAAAATTTGGGAAACTTTTTAAACCCAAAAAAAAGGGGTTAAAAAACTTTTTTTTGGGGGGGGGGACGTTTTTTAAAAAGGGCCTTTGGGGTCCTGGGGGGGGGGAAAAGGGGGATTTACTTTTGGGAAAGGGGTAGGGGAGTCCCAAACCCACAAAAGGGGCCGCCAAACCACTTCCCAATTTTTGGTTTTTTTCCCATTTGGAAGGGGGGGGTTCCCAAAAAAAGGCTTTAAAAAAAAACCCTTTGGGAAAAAAAAAGGGCCGGGTTTAAAAAAAAAAGGGGTTCCCAAACCAGGGGGGGGTTTTTAAAATCCGGGGGGGACCCCTTTTGGGGGGGCCCCCCCCCCCCTTTTGAAAAAAAATTTTAACAAAAACAAAAAACATTTTGGGGGGCCCAAAAGGGAAAAAATTGGGGGAAAATTGGGAAATTTGGTTTTTTTTTAAAAACCCCCGGCGGGTTTTTTTTCCTAAAGCTTTTTTTCTTTTTCCAGATTGGGGAAACCCAAAGAAAAGGGGGCTGGTTTGGCCCCCCAATTTGGGGGCCAAAAAAATTGGGGGGTTCCCGGGGGCCCAGGGGAAAAAACCCCAAGGGGAAAAAAGGGGGAAAAAATTTTTTTTTTTTTCGGTTGGAAGGGGAAATTTTGGGCAAAAAGGCAAAAGGGAAGGGGGGGGATTTACACTTTTTTGGTTTTTTGAAAAAGGGGGCCCCAAGGGAAATCCCCCCCCCAAAAGGGCCCCCCAATGGGTTTTTATTTGGCCTTTTCAAAAAAAAAGGGGGAAATTTTTTCCCGGGAAAGGGGCCCCTTTTTTCCCAAGGGGAAAAAAAAAGAAAAAGGGTTTTAAAAACCTAAGCAAAAGGAAAACGGGTTTATTTTTCCCCGGGGGTTTTTTTGGGAAATTCCAAAAGGGGGGGGACGGGTTTTGGGTTTCCCCGGAGGTCCCAAAAGGGAAAAGGGGAAAAGGGGCCCAAGGTTTTAAAAAAGGTTTCCCAAAAAAGGTTTGGGGTTTTTACGAAAAAAAAAAAAAAAACCAAAAAAACCCACTTTTTTCCCCAAAAATTTTCCCAAATTTTGGGCTTTTTGAAAAAATTTGGGGGGGGAAAAAAGGGAAAAGGGGGGAAAACTTTTTGGAAAAGGGGGGGGGGGAAAAAAGGGGAGGAAATTTTTAAAGTTTTTCTTTAAAAAAAAAAACCCCAACCCTAAAACATTTGGGGGGTTTTTTCCCCCTTTTCCCCGGGAAAAAACCCTTTTCTCAATTGGGGGGGGGGGGGGGAAAAAAAAACCCCCAAACTAAATTGCCCAAAGGAAAATTCCCGGGGTTTAGGGGGGTTAAAAAACGGGAGGGGGGGACGTACATTTTTTGGAAAAAAAAATTTTTTTTAAAAAGGGAGGGGGAAAACCCGGGTTTGGGGTTTCCCCTTTAAAAAAAAGTTTTTGAAAAGTTAAAAAACTTTTAAAAAGGGGCAGGGAGGGGGGGAAAAATTTTCCGATGGGGGAAAAAGGGGGGGGCCTTTAAAAAGGGAATTTTGGGTTGGAAAAAGGAACATTGGTAAAAAGGGGGGGGAACATGGGGGGGGCCACCCAAGGGGAGTTTTTCCCCCAAATTTTTTTTCCCACCCCCCCCAAAAAAAACCCCTATGGGGAAAATTTCCCAAAGAAAAAAAGCTCCCGGGGTTTTTCCCCCAATTTGAGGGGGCCCCCAAAAAAAAGGTTTAAAAAAAAAAAAAAAAAAAAAACCTTTTCCAAAAAATTTGGGGGGGGGGAACCCCGGGGCTTTGGGGATGGGGGGGACCCCCCCAGGGGGGCCGGGAAGGGGGTTTTAAGGGCCCCAAAAAAGGGGATAAAATGGGGTGGGGGTTTGAAAGGGAAAAAAATTGTGTGGGGGTTTTTCGAAAAAACCGGAAAAAAATTCCCAAGGGGGGGGGGCCCCTTTTCCCCCCCCGGGGAAAAATTTGGGGTTTCCCCCGGGGAGGGGGTTTCTTTTAAAAAAAAAACCCTTCAAAAAAAGGAAAAGGGGGAAGGAAAAACAAGGTTTCCCCCAAAAAACTTTTGTTTCCCCAGGGGTTCCCCCCCCCCAAAAAATTTAAACCAGGTATGGGGTTTTTAAACCCAAGGGGAAAAAAAAACCCCCAAATATTAAAAGGGGGGGGGGGGGGGGGAACTTTTGGGCCAAAAAAATTTGCTTTTGGGCTGGGGGGGAAA
Organism: Chionoecetes opilio; assembly: GCA_016584305.1. Classification (NCBI taxonomy): domain Eukaryota; kingdom Metazoa; phylum Arthropoda; class Malacostraca; order Decapoda; family Majidae; genus Chionoecetes; species Chionoecetes opilio. Next base: position 3,752 of record JACEEZ010011589.1, read on the forward strand.
AAAAGGCCGGGGTTTTGTTATTTTGAAAAAAATTTTTGGGAAAAGGGGAGGTTTTTTGGGGGTTTCCTTGGGGGAAAAAAAAAAAAACCGGGAAAAACTCGGGGGGAACCTTTTTTTAACCCGTGCCCCGGGCCCCCCCCAACCTTTTTTCCCCCCCATTTGAAAAGGGAAAAAGGGGGCCCCTTTTGAAAAAAGAAGGGGGGGAAAAAACCTTGGGGAAGCGAAGGGAAGGGGGGAGAAAAAACCAGAAAAACAAGCAGTTTAAGAAAAAAGGGGTTCCAAAGGGAAATTTGGGGGGGTTTTATGGGCCCGATTTGGGGGGAAAAATTTTTTGGGGGCCAGGGGGGTATGGGGTTAAACCCCGGGAAGGGGGTTCAAAGGGGGGGGGGGGAAACCGGGGAAGGGTATTTTACGGGGGCCCGGGGGGGAAACCAGGAAAAAGGCCGGGGTTTTCCAGGGTTTGAGGGCCGGGTGAGGGTTTAAATGGGGTTGGGGATTTCCCAAAAATTTTGGCCCAGATTAGGGGGGCGTTTCCCAAAGGTTTGTTTCGGGGGGGAAAATTAAAAGAGAAATTAAAATTTGGGGCAGAGGGGGTTTTCCCCAAAAAAGTTTAAAAATTTTCCCGGGGGTTTGGTTTTGGTAAAGGGGAATCCCTTATTTAAAGGGGGTTTAGAGCCCCCAAAAAAAGGCAAAAAAATTAAACCAAATTTGGGCCCGGGGAAGGGAGTTTCAAGGAAAGGGTTTTGTTTCCAAACCAAAAATTTAAAAACGAAAAAGGAAAAAAAGGGGTTTGGTGAAAATTTGCTGGGGTTGGCCAAGCCGGGGTTTAAAAATTTTGAAAAAGGGGTTGGGGGACGTTTCCCAAAAGGGGTTAAACGGGAAAAAAAAACCCATTTTTTCCCCTTTTAAAAAACCTTTTTTCCAAGGGGGGGGAAAGCTGGGTAGGGGGGGGGGTCTTTAACTTTTTTAAAAGTTTCTAAAAAAAAAAATTAAAAAATTTCTTTTGGAAAAGGGTTTGGTTTTAAAAAAATTTTTTTCGGGGGAAATTTGGGGAAAGGAAACCAAAAACAGGGAAACGGGCCCAACCCCTTTTTTTTGGAAATCAAGGGGGGCCCGGTTAAAAACAATTTTAAACCCCCCTTTTTTGTTTAAAAATTTTTGGCCCCAGGGGAAAACCCCGGGGGTTTTTTTTACCCAAAAAAGGGGGGGGGGACTTTTAAAAGGGATTTGTCAGGGGGGGGGAAAATTTTGGAAAAAAGGCCCCCGGGAAGGGACTTTAAAAGGGGGGGCCCGGGAATTTTTTGGTTTTTTTTGGATGGGGGAAAAATCAATGGTTTTTTTTCCCAAAAACCCCCCATTTTTACTTTGGATTCAAAAAAAGGGTTTGGCCCCGGGAAAAAAAAACAAAAAGGGGGGTTCAGGCCCAAGGGAAAAAGGAAAACCCCCTTTTCCCCGGGGGGAATAAATTTCCATTTTTTCTGGGGGGGAATTGGTTTTCCCCCCCCCCCAATTTGGGGGCCAAACCGGCCCCATGGGGGGGGGGGGGCCCCCCAATTTTTTTTGAAACCAAATTTGGGGGAAAAACTTTTTTTCACTTTTAAAAAAAGGTAAGCCAAAAAGAAAAATAAACCACCCAGTGTTCGGGTTTATTTAAAAATTGAATTTGGGAAAACCAAACCTTTGGGTGGGACGGGATTGGGGGGGCCGGCGGCAAAAAAAAAATTTTTCCGCCCGGGTTTTTAACTTTGGGCCAAGTTTTGCTTGATGGTTCCAGGGGAAAAACCCGGGGGAAAAGGTTTTGGAAAATTTCCCTTTGGGGTTACGGGGGGGGGGATTTTAAAAAGGGGTATTTAAAAAACCCAAAAAAAGGGGAAAAAAAGGGGGAAAAAGGGGGGTTTAAATTGGAAAATTCCCAAAAACCAAAAGGGCTTCGTGCAAGGGAAACCCCAAGGGGGCCCTTGGGGGAAAAAAGCCCCAAAATTTTTCCCCAACACGGGGCAGGGCCCTTAAAGGGAAAATTCCCAAAGGTTTGCCATTTTCCCAAGGGAAAAAAAACCAAAAAAAAAAACTGCTCGGGGCCACCCGGGGAATTAAAGGATGGGGGTTTTCCCAAGGGAAAAAACCGGGGGCCCTTTTTTCCCAAAAAAAGGGGGAAAAAATTCCATTCCCCAAAAACCCCAAAAGGAAAAAAATTTTGCTACCCCCACTCAGAAGCTTTTTTGGGGGAGGGGAACCCGGGGTTTTGGGGAAAAAAAAAATTTTTTTCCCCCAAAAAAAAATGTGGGGGGGGAAAAAAAACTTTTTCCATTTTTAACATACGGGGAAAAAGGGCCCCCGGGCCGGGAAACCCCCCGGGTTCCGGGTTTCCCAAAAAGTGCGGGGCCCCCGGGAAATTCCCAAGAGGTCCTTTTTCATTTTTTTTTCCCCCGGGGGACTTGAAAAAGTCAATTTCCCCCAAAGGGGGTTTTTCCCCAACCCAAAAAAAGGGGCCCAAGGGGGGGGGGGCCCGGGTTTTTTTCCAAAAAGGGAAAAAAACCCCAAAATTTTTAAAAGGGGGTTTTTAAAGGGGGTTGGGCCAGTGTTTCCCCGGCCCTTTAGGGCTTTTTTTCCCCAACCCCCAAAAAAACCCAAAAGGGTAGGGAGTTTCAAAAAAAACCAGATTTTTTAAACCCCAATTTTTGGGCCCCCGGTACAAAAAAAAATTAAACCCAAAAGGGGTTTTGGGGAAAACCATACAAAAAGAAAGGGTTTTAAAAGGCAGGTTTTAAAAAAACCAATTAAAAAAGGGGTTGGCTTTTTTTAAAACCCAAAATTTAAAGGGAATTTCTACGGGGGGTTTTTCAGTCAAAAATTTCCCGGGCGGGAATTTTTTTCCCCAAAAATTGGGGGGGGTTGGGAAAAAAAAAAAAAAGGGCCCCTCAAGGGGGGGTTTGGGAACCAAAGGGGAAAAAAGGGGGGGAACCTTTGGGAAGGGGGAAATGGGTTTTTGGGGAAAAGGGTTGGTTTTTAAAAACCCAAAAATTAAAATTTAAAAAAAAGGGGAAAATTTGGGTTTTTCCCCGGTTTTCTTTGGGCCCTTTGTAAAGGGGTTTAATTTTTTAAAAAAAAAGGGGGGGCCCGGGGTTGAAAAAAAAGGGCCAAAAAAATTTAAAAAAAAAAACCAAAGGGTTTTAAAAGTCTTTGGGGTTTTGGGTTCCCCAAGGAAAAAAAAAATTTTAAAAAAAAGGGGTTGGGGTTTTCATTTTTCTGGTGGGAAAAAGGGGAAAAAAAAACCCTTTTATGGGGGGGGGGTTTGGGGGGGTTTTCTCGGGGGGGGGCCGGACCCCATAAAAAAAAAGGGATCGGGGAAACCCCTTCCCCCCCAAGGGGTTTCCCAAAATTTTCCGGGAAGAAAAAACCATTTGGGGGCCCAACCGGGGGGGGGTTTGGGGGGACAAGGGGTTTCCCAGGTTTTTTTTTGGTTTTTAAAAAAATTAAACGGGCCCTTTTCAGGGGGGCCCCGGGGGGGCCCCAAAGGTTTGGGTTTGGGGCGAAAAATAAAAAATTTTTTTTGTAAAATTTTAAAAAAAAAGGGAAAATAAAAAAAAACCGGGGGGGTTTGGGTTTTTTTTAAAACCCCGGGGTTTTTAAAAATTGGGGTTAAATTTTTTTTCCCCAATTTTTAAGGTGGGTTTGGTTTTCAAAAACCCCCCAAAAAACCCACTTTTTCCCCCAAGGGTTTTTCGGGCTTTGGGGGGGCCCACTTTTTGGGCCCACTAATGGTGAAGGGGGGCCCAAAATTCCAAAAAAAAAATTTGGCTTTTACACCCTTTTTCCAAAATTTAAATTCCCAATTTGCTAAAAAAAAAACCTTTTTTTCCCTTTTGGGGCCTTTTTTTCCCCCGCCCAAAGGGGGCCGGGGGAAAGGTTTTTTATTTTTTTTGGGGGCCCCTTTCCCCCCCCTCCCCCCCCCCTTCCCATTTTTAAAAAATTTTAAAAACCGTTTTCGGGAACCCCCCCAAAATCTGGGGGGGGGGCCCGGGTTTTGAGTTTGGAAATTTGGTTACCAAAAAAAAGGGTTCCGAAAAGGGGTTTAAAAAAAAATTTTTCCGGGATTTTTTCGACAGTTTTCCGACTTTTTTCCTCGACATTTTGCCTTCGGCCTGCTCCTAAGGAGCGCCGGAAGGCCTTGAAAAGGGTTTTTTAAATCCAGCCCTGCCCTCTCCTCCCCTGCCCTCCCCGATTCTAACTTCGACACGTCGTAGCGTCGCCGGTCTGTGGACCGATTGAGCTGAAATTTGGTATGAGAGTCCCCAAGGGTACAACTCAACCATCAACTGTGAGAAATTCGTCAGAAACCGTGAGAAAACCGTGAGAAATGTTTGACGCTTCGTAGCGTCGCCGTCTGTTGGCCGATTAAGGCTGAAATTTGGTATGAGGGGTTCCCCAAGAGTACAAATCAGCTATCAACTATGAGAACCCGTGAGAAAACCGTGAGAAACCCGTGAGAAACCGTGATAAATGTTTTGACGCTTCGTAGCGTCACCGTTTTGTGGACTGATTTAGCTGAAATTTGGTATGAGAGGCCCCCACGGGTACAACCCAGCCATCATCTGTGAGAAAAACCGTGAGAAAACCGTGAGAAAATGTTTGGACGCTTCGTAGCGTTGCCGTCTGTAGGACCGATTGAGCTGAAATTTAGTGGGAGAGTCCCCAGGTGACAAACTCAGTCTTCTACCGTGATAAAACTCAGTCTTAAACTCTGGCGACACCAAAGCACTCGGCCCTCTTGGCTTTGACAAGACTCCAGTGCCTTCTACACTGCCCTATTAGCTACCTCAGCCCAGCAATTCCAAAATGTACTATAAAAATGTCAGCCCTCTACATATTCTCGAAAGTGTTGGGCCCTATGCAAGCTAAAAATGCGGACGAAGGCATAGTAGGGGCACCTACTTGTTGTTGTTATTTTACCTGCAGATACTTATGAACTAAATTTAGGTCTGTAGACTAGGTATTTTAAAAAGGACTCTGAGCTCGCTGTCACGTTCCAGCCGCAAGAACTGAGCCAAAAGCAAAGGGGCCAGAGGCTGGACGTCTATACTTGATAATTATCGCAAAAGTTTTCCCCCCACTTTTTACTGTCTTTTAAGATAGTCCCCCGGGAAAATAACCCCAAAAAAAACCCCGCACTGATGGGGGGGGGACTGGGGAAAGCTATTTACGCCGTATGTGCGCAAATCCCTGTACTTTTTAAAATAAAGTTGATTGTGGCGTCGTGTGTTGTGACAGAGAAGAGCGCGTATATGCTTACTGCAGTTTATAGTATAGTATATGTAGTACATGGCGCACGAGGCAATGAAGTTTGAGTCAGTAAGGGCATGTGACCGGTGGGTGAGAGTAGCGTGCTGACCACTCTGTGTGGAAGGGTGGTGTATGAGGGGTGTTGTCCGGGTACGGTATTAGGTGGGAGCGGTCCGTGGGGCAAGAAGGGCGGCGTCCTTATTTAAGGAGTTTACCGGGGCCTCCCACTTTAGAACAAGGCAAATGATGTTATCTTGTTGGATTCGTGTGTATGGTATGTCTACTTTATATGAATAATGATGTTTTACAGTACCAGATTCTAATTAGGGAAACATGGCCATTTAAAACCCTTTTAGCCCATGTCAACCCATGGGGACAGAAATTGTAGAGTGTTTTTGTGAATATCTTAAATTGTTTATTTTTGGCACTTACAGATTACTTACACTATTTGAAAGGATGTCTACCTTTATGAAAAACGTGTGATGTGTTTTTAGCGATGTCAGATTCAATGTAAACCATGGCCAATTTAACCCATTTAAACCATACAAATTGAGAATGTTGGATAGGGTCTTAAAATTGTTATTTGTGGCACTTACAAAGATTGACTGTACATTATTTACACCATCCATGTCCGTATCAATCTCCGACTTCATCTCATTTGCCAGCTTCACTTATCGTCCGGCGATTCGCAATATTCTCCACCACAGGAACAAATGTTCAATGTCAATCGAGTCCAGCAATGACACAAGCTGGAATTTTTTGTTTGTCCGCGACAACCTTTGGTCTGCAGTACAAATTGGGGGGTGGGTTAGTGTCTCTAACCTCTGCGTGGTGCCATTGCATGGGTCTGTACATTGTTGTACGGCAGTTTCAGTCCTTTTTGCATGTCACAATGCCAACCCATGGCCAACGGGTTCGATGTTCTCAGGTTTTGCGATGTGACTCTGACACCAAGACACTGCTACTTGGTATTGGCCCGTGCAATACAGTGTTGTTCGAAGCTCATCTGTTGGTGGAAGTAAGGATGCGGGGGCTTTCAGGGTAATGTGGTGGCGTGAGTAGGCAAACGAACTCATTCAGTGAACTAGATATTGTGGTAGTTTTTTTTTACCATGCATGAGAAGGACAAATCGCCGTTGCGGTATCTTGGAGAAGTAGGCAGCAGGGGGGGGGGGGGAGGGTCCGTGGGAGTATGGCGTGTCCGCGCGCCTGGTGGGACAGGGCAGTGGCTGAAATTTTTTGGTGGTGAGAGCTGAATATGCCGTTCGCTTTCCAAAGGTTCCCGCCCCCCCCCTGTATAGAGGCAACTGTGTCGTGGTCACATCCTTACTAGAGCATGCACGGCTGGTAATGCTTGCATGCTGCCTTGCCGAGTTTGGGTACCTGATATGGGTGAACAGGGTATTAATCGTTTCCTTTGAGAGGACGAATTTCCCTGAGTGCCCAGCATGCATATTGGGACTTCATCGTGCTAGGTGCTGTCCCCGCTCAGTAATACACCAACAAGACGGAGGACATCCGTGGTCGTCACACCGAATGATTATCCCTTGGATGGGTCTTCTCGCTAGCATGATTTGTGCATGCAATACCAGACGAGTGGGGTCCCGCCTCCTCTTTGTGTGCGTGTACACAAGACTGGACCACCCACTTAATTCAGTGAACTTTGACCACTTCTTCAGCTTCAATCCAGCCGCTGCAGTACTACCTGATTTATCTGCGAGGCAGGAGATTCTTGTCCATTGTCGCAGATGGTAAATGGGACATGTGTGAGCTGAATGTGCTAACTATGCCTTGTTGGTACTGGGGTTTTGAGGAGTTCCTGTAGTTCGGGCTTCCTCTGGGTTTCCCGGTTGTAGTCGTGTTGTAGTTTGGATATCCGGAATCCATGCGGCTTCTTCGGTCTGGCTAGTTCAGTCCGACTTAATTGTGACTGGTGTTCTGCGTGTCGTACCGTCAGAGAGACCATCACGGTCACAACGTCAATGGAGGATCCATGGCACTGTTCTTTCAGAAGGAACGCACAATTCGGTCCAGAACCACCTTTATCCCAAGATCATGAAGTCCTGAAATGATCTTCGTTCAGGCCTGAGACATTGCCATGCCAGTCGGAATAAGGTATGCAGCAGACCTGTGTGCGAATGACGGTCGGGGGAATTCTGGATACTAGGAAGCAGAAGGGTTCATGCGTATTTGCTTCGCGAGCTTTTGGCAAGATCGTGCTTTGTTGGTATAGCGCGTTCCGGTCATCGGGAATCCCATCGGTCCCGTGGAACATGTGGAAGGCGGAACAAGCTGCGCAATCGTAAGGGAGAGGACCTTTGGCAAGCGATATCCACATCGACTGTTCTTTGACAACTGCAGGGGAGCAGTCGCTTCTGGAAAGTAGGCCCGGGGGTCCGTATCGATCATTATCTTCCCTTCCTTGAAATCACTGTGGAAGACACTTCCTCATAGCGAAAACGTTTTTGGACTACTGTCTTGTGGGATTTGGATCCCAGTGAAATTCCTCTTCTTTTCGTCGGCCCAAGCCGCTTTCTTCGTGAAGTGATTGAACATTTCCCGACCCTTTTGTGGCACAACCCTTCATCGACTCGTTCGAACTTCTTCTGATGCCGGGGGAGCCGGGTGTGACGCGTACTAGTTATATTAAGCTAGGGAGGTTGCCACACACTTGTGGCCGCGTGTCCGCGAGGATGCGGTCTTGGGGCATGGGTGGGGTCCTGTGGTATGTATTGGCCGGCGCTTGATGACTTGTAACATCATTCTGGTCCTTGTTCACTCGAGCATGTCCCAAGTGCTTCATGTGTATTCTTGGACTTGGTAGGTGTACACATTTCTTTGATCGTTCTCGTATGGTCCGGTTATGTGGGGCGGGTTCAGCAGCCAGCAACTAAGGCTCCGTTCGCGTCATTGTGTAACCGATGACACCACCTTTGTCTTTTTTAGCTCGCGAATTGATACTCTGTTCTGAGTAGCCTGATCCGTAGGACGGCGGAGTTTGAAAGTCCTTTCTGATAGCGTTTCACAACGAAACGCCTGCCTTCCGTGTAATTTGTGCTGAGGACATTCGTGGAGTCTGACAGCCGTGGTGGCAAGTGACGCATTTCCGCAGCATCGACTGGGGCTGTATCGTGCATAGTTGGTGCTGTGCGTGTGCCGTGCCCGGAGAAGTACGGTTATGGACTTCAAGGACGGCTGTAGGGGGTGCATTTCAAACTCAATCAGGCCTCACGGTCTGCCGCGAAGTAACTTCAAGAGGGTGTCACCAGCATCCAAAAGCTAGTCCAGTAAACGGAATGTTGCGGAGTGTGTGTCTCTTCCTGTGTCCTTTGAACTTCTTCGTTTGTAACTGGAAGAGAGGAGGAGCAAGCCGCATATTCATCGTCCTGTACACGGCGCAGTGGCAGGCTTTCCGTGTGATGCTTTTGAAGGTATTCTCTAGATCTGCAAATTTAAGTGGGCGTGGTCTCAACTCCAACCAGGGCAACTTGTGTTTTTCATTGCAAAGGTTTCCGGCAGCTGATAGTGAACAAGTTGAAACAGTGCTTCGTGTACCAGTCTGGATTCCTCTTAAACCTATGGGCATACTGCTTTCCCTTGCAACATCAAATCACGGGACGCATGAGCATAGCGCTTCAGGTAACTGTCAGCATTTGTGTGGAGACCACCATCACTAAACAGCTTCCCCTTACTGGTGGCTATGAAAGCCATAGTGAGAGCAGTCCCACCAGGGGCCGTCGGGGTCATGTCGTTCCACTCGACCGAGCGCAAGGTTGGATCGGCGTCAGTCCAGAGAATGCGTGGTTTTCGCCTTGCTATAGGTATGTGGCCATGGTGTCGCAGTGACGCAGAACATTTTCTTGTCCCACTGCATTTGCATTTCCAACCAAAGGTTCAGGCAAAGTCGTGTAACATCGTAAGTGGAATCGTGTCGAAGGGTGGGTGCGCATTAATGAATGGGAGAATACCATATTCGAGTCAGTTGGTAATTTCTCTCTGCGTGCTTAATCTAGAAAATTGAATTGCACCGCAATGGCCGGAATACGGTTGAGGTTTCATGGGTTACTCTTTGGCACGGGCCCATTTCCCGCGAATCGAAGTCTTTTGTAAACCGGGACAGTCACTAGCGAGACTTATCCAGGGGTTCTTGGACTTTGACTGTTCCATTCCACGGTTGGTGTGCTGGTTTAGTATGGGGTTTGGTGTGTAGCGTTGTGATTTCCTCGGGCTCACCACAGCTCTGTGCATCTAGGTTTTGGTTTAGGTTTGATCTTGGAATGTGCAAGTGTGTTTCTTCTGGCCTAGGCTAGACCTGGTCTATTGACAACACCAAGCCATTGAATGGTGCAGGTGTTTGTTTCCGTTCCTATTGTGCCTGGTGTTGCATTGTTGATCGAAATTGTCAAGTTGCGGCCTGTCGACAGTGGTCCTATAATAACCTTCTGGGCGAGATCATAGGAAGCAGAAATGTCACGTGGTATATGAACGTCAGACTTGGTTTTGGAGCAGCTGGTCGCGAAAGCATGGCAGTGGAGGAATCTACGTACGCACTTCAATCATAAGGTATGCTGGGTGGTCCAGAAGAGGCAGGCATGTCATCTAATCAGTTCTCGACTAGCCTGGTCGTGGTGCAGCTTGAACCTAAACCAAATGTTATTGGGGTAATTGGATTTTCAAACTAGAGAGATCATGTGTGACATATTGAAGAATCTCATCCATTTCAATGTTTTCCCATGTGAGGTGCTCGAGTCATAGCTTGTAGTCGCTGTCAAAGTCTTTGTTTGAAGTACCCTGCAAACGTGAAAATCATACAAGGATGGTCGAACACAGTGCCTGTGCAGCTTTTGTGTCTCCATTTCCCACTAGCCCGTCCAGGGTGGCAAGTGTTGGTGACGTGACGTGAGTTGAGAGAAGCGGGGGGGGCAATGGTGCAGGCGGTCCTGTGCATTCGGGGTCCAGCGGTTCGAGTCCGCCTATGTGTGTCGTCGTGGCTGACGTGGCGGCGCTTGGGTATAGGTCGTCAATAAGCTGTAGTTGGTACTTGCAAAGTGTCTAGATAGGATGAACATCTTATCTATATTCCCACTAGAATCATAACGGTGTCAGTGTTTTGTGGAAATGTAAATGTCCACTGATACATTTTCCTTGATGATACCAGGCTGCCTTATGCAAGCAACAGGCGTCCGTCTTCTGAAGTTGACATCATCAGAGTGGAGTTCGAGTTTTTTGGTCACATCACGCATTTCATTTACATTCACTTGTAGCCTCACAACGTGTTTTCAGAGTCCTGGGCAACTGTGATATATACCCTGAGCATGACAAGTCAGACACTTCCCAGGCGAACGATGAATGATCTTGTCTCCGAAATGCTTCTGTAATTTCGTCCTTCAATCTCCAGTAGTGTACAAGACTCGTTGGTTTTAGAGTTTTGGTACGCTCTATGGCTGATGTATAGCGACCAATCGTGTCATTCAGGACCGTGACAAGGTTTGTGCGTAGAGATGGTTTTGGGCACAGGACAGTCCTCTTCATCTCCTTACACAAACTTTGAAGGCACACGCATTTGTCAGATTTATCCAATGCCTTAGCCCTGAGACACTAGCAGCTTTAATATTGTAGCGAGATGTAATGCGATAGTGTGAAAGAGCGATGAAGTTGATTTGCATCCAGTGGCAACGAAGGTGCAGTGTTTGACAGCATTCGCGCTTTGATCTCGATTAGTCTTTCTCTGAATGGCTGCACCGAAGCAGCTCTGTTGCCGTGTTGTGTGGAATCAACCCCGTCCCATTGTGAGATACGTTCGGGACAGTGTTCTCGCTTCCCAGCTATGTGGATTTCCCAACATAATGAAGACGGAGCCTGCGTACGAATGTCAAATTGTGCGACGTGTCATTCGCCAAAGACGAGACAGACAACCGGTAGGCCCACTACCTGTGTCCGCCTCTGTCAGCGTCAGCACAGTTGTACCAAGTGTTCTTTGGGTAATCTGGAGTATTCCTGCTTTGTTCGTGTATATGATTGTGCTCTGGACTGGTGTGGTGGGTGGAATTTGATAACAGTATCTTCTTTTAGGATGTCGTTTTTTTCGCTGGCGAAACAGCCCTGATCATGGAGACACCGATCGTTACGAAGTTCTGCAAGTGCTTTTGCAGACATGGGATTGTGTCAATCCTTCGACGCCAGGGGGATGTCTGGACACTGGGTTATCGCGGTGTGGTTTGGATAATGAAGGTCTCCGCAAAATTCAGCGGCGCAGCCTTCGCGACAGGTGCTCGTTCTTCCTCCTCTTCTGAGGTGTGGGTTCTTCTGGTGGGGTTCATACGTTTCCTTTCAACCTGCAAGGAAAAAACATACACTATTAGAAAGTGATAAATTACAATTAAGTGTTACAATGTTTTGCGCAAGGAGTTTCTTTGTTATAACTGAAGCCAAAGGTACGAGTCCAAAATGGCCAAAACTCAGGGGTAAATCCCTAATTTTGGGGTAATTGGTTTGAGGGTCCAAAACTCATTAAAAGTGGGTTCAACCCCATAATTGTGAGAGTGTCCTTGGCAGAAGGAATTAATGTGAGTGTTAGGCCAAGTTTCAATATTTTGTAAGTGCACAAAATAACAATTGTTTGGAAAACAAGATATTCAGAGAATTCTCAATTTTGTGGATGGTTGAAATGGGTTTGAAATGGGTTAAATGTCAATGTGTTGGAATCGTTAGAATGCGTGGACTAATGGAAAGGACAATCGTTTTTGCACAAGGTGCGAGTGAACATCCGTACGAATTCGCTACGATATGCCTAATTTTCCTTGTTCTAAAGTGTGGGGGGGTCCAAGCTAATTTTTTTGGCTCGTTGGCCGCTCGCACTATATGGCCTTGGTCGTGTCCACTAGGCTGTGAACGCGCCTCCCTCCCCCCCATTCTTTTAACTAACGCTCGGGGGGCTAAACTATTGAATGTTATTTATATGTTTGTGGCTTGGTGGTATATTATGTTCACATTTATTGTTTTCTTATTTTTGTAAGTTTATTGATTTGGGCAAAATGTTCGCATATTCGCAAACAACTACGAGGGGAGTGCCAATGCAAAGGGCAAATATTCAGTCCATCACAATTATATATATATATATATATATATATATATATATATTATTATATATATATATTATATATATATATATATATAATATATATAATGTATATATATATATATATATATATATCATATATATATATAATATATATATATATAATATATATAATATAGATATATATATATATATATTATATATATAATATATATATATATATATATATATATATATATATATATATATTATATATATCTATTATATATATATATATATATATATCAACTGTCCTAACCTAACCTTTGGTTGGTTAGACCAATATAAGAGTAAATTCATGTTAAGACTAAAAATTGTGGACATTTCATGAGTAATTAAGTCATTTCGCATATTGTCTAAATTGCTTAGGCATTTCACGAAATGGCTATAGTGTTTTACAATCTGCTGTAACATACAGTAAATATGTAAGAACCATGAACTCCTCCATCACTCCACCAACACATGTATTACGTTATTCTTACTGCTCATAGGAAGGGGACAGGCAGGGGTCTTGATGGGTCAAGTGGTCACATCCTCAACCCTACCTCTTCCTAATTGAACCTGACGGTATGGGAGCATGCGTGCCGGGGTTTACGTGGAAGTCTGGGTGGCACGTCTGGGACGGAGCAGGGCAAAGCAGGGTGGTGGCCTTTGAAATGGTGGAGGCCAAAAACGTCCTAGGAATTTTTACAGGGTTTCATATTACATTCGTGCGGAAGGGTGTGTGTGGGCCCACACACACACACCGCCTGCGTGGTCGTGTGGATTAGAGCACTATCAGGCCCTTCTGTAATTGGGTGTTCGATCACCGGCTCCGCTCACTCCTGGGAATTTTTTACTCCAAATGCGGGAAGGGTGTGTGTGGGTGTGTGGGGGTAGGGGGGCGTGGGGACTACGCAGATGTGTGGGTTGGGAAAACATTATTCAGGGTGGCGTGTGTGCGTCTGTGTAGGAACAGGATGGTGGTAATCTTTTCCACTTGGTGGTTGATTCATCACATCTTCTCTTGCCTGCCTCCTGCCGCTCACATACACACCTGGCCACTAAACATTCAACATTGGGTCAAAAATGACCTTATTCTGCAATACGATGAATATAGACGGACAATATTTTTTTTTTATATGTGTGTGCGTTTATGTATTTCACCACCATCATAGGCCTATTTTTGTTAAGTCAAGATCGAGCGAGGATACGAAAACCAATCCAAGATTTCCTGTTTTTTAGCGTGGTCTGGATACGAACACGGGATTAGCGAACAAGCATTAGAAAACGGGAGTTTCGGCGCCGCGTGGCTTTTTTTGTGATGCCGTACGTGATGCAAGGAAAACCCTGACCATCATCATGACCATCAGGACCAACAAGATAAGCTTTGCCAAACCACCTCTGGAGTTTGGACGTGATGATCCCGTGGAAATGACAGAAAAGAGAGGACATTAGAGAAAAGCTGACGAGTGGCCGAGGGTAAGAAAGCTCACTTGACATGAAAAACAACATAATATGTAAAAGTAGTAATGACAAATGGTTGTAGAAGAAGAGGTAATGGTATCATTGCAAGGTATTAACCTTGCAAGTAATATTGGGGAGGCGGTAGCGGAGTGGTTAGCGTCTCCGGCTGGCGTTCTCGGTGACCCGAATTCGATCCCCGAAGAAAAGCAAAACCTTTCTGCACCGTCGAGTGGCTTAAGAACACCCACATGCCCTGCCCATCAACTCTACCTTCGATTGCGAGTGCATCGGAGGACACAGGGGGGCGGCATGAGCCTCTAATCACAGGCGTCACTATAATATCCTGCCTGCGCCACCACGGGCGAGGACCAACCATCACAGCCCTCAACTGAACCTCCAGAGCCTTCCATCCGAGCCCTGGGTCACCACTGCCTACAGGCGCTTTAGGCACAAATGTAAAAAAACAAAAAACAAAAAAAACACATATAGATGTAGATAAATTATATAGTGTTATAATTGATGAGAAGCATGTCTGTTAGCGAGAATGGAGAAGATAAAGTGAAACAAGACAGGCTCAGTGAATTATTCGCTTTCAGGAAGTCTGCCACGGATACTGGAAGTGCTGGTGTGAGAGCTTCACCTAACTATGTATGCTATTAATGAAGAATGGCCTCTAGATAGACCTATCACAGTTATCTGCGGGTTTCTAGATGTGACCATTCAAGACCCCAGTATCATTGGCGGAGTAAATGCGTATGCGTGCTTAGGCCAGTTGGCTAGTTCAAAAAATAGCTATGACCTCCAACTAACGCACAGACTATATGGAAGCAATGTGCCAGAACATGGGTGTATTGCTATACTTTTCCCATACTCGGTGAAAAAATATATGGATTTTGTTGGAGCATTTGCCCCTAATCACTTAAAATATTTTGAGCTTTACATTCTTATTCCTGATCAAATAAGTTGCAGTCTACTCTATAGCATTTGTATCACAAATTAATAGTTTTTGAAAAACCTTCCTCACTCATTAGGAGGTTGCGTCAAATTAACTTGGTTACTTAACGTTGTCAGGTTAGGTTTAATTTCCTTGGGGTTATTAACTTTATAATGATAGTGCTTAATAGAATCATACACATTATCTTTAATACTCTCAACTTATCTCTATAATGAAATATGCTAATATATCTTTATATAATGTTTTTTGGAAGTGGCTACTACTCTGCACATACCCCAACAAATATTACCATAATCCCTATTATCCAAAGAAAAAGTCTTTACTTTTGATTACATGAACTTTTAGTTTTTCCTTCATCAAGCAGTCATTTTTGCTGGCTAGAAAGATGTAGTCGCAGTGGTTCTTAACCTGGGTTCGACCGAACCCCAGGGGTTCGGTGAGCCAGTCTCAGGGGTTTGGCGGAGGCCCTCCGAAACACATTGCAATTTTGCTATTATTGTAATGCCGGATTATTCATCAGAGTAAATTATACGCAAGATTAACATAAATTTATATCAAGCAGTGCGGTGAAGGAAGAATTGTGTGTGCATGTGTATGTGTCAGAGGTGGGCACCGCAAACGAAAATACACTTCCGCAAATGCAAGTCCGTAAACCCTAATCCTTACTTTCCGCAAACGCCAGTCCGCAAATTTCTTGAAGTTTGCACTTCCGGAATCGCAAGTCCGCACAGCCGCAAGCCAATTACGTGATATTTTCCCTGCATAAAATGCAAAAATAATGGTAAAGCTCTTTGTAGTTGTAAATTAATTCATTTCTTACTAAATCACTTCTGTCAATTGATATAAGTTGGTATTTTTTTCATACATACCCCTCAGCGATTACCAACATATGATATAAACTCACATTTCACCTCCCCCTCATTGTGACTCAATTGATCAACAAACTAAAGGGTAATAACTAGTATAAGTGCACTACACTCCGAATTATGTTTCATTGATATCAGGCCCTTAACCTCAGACTCCTCTAGTGACAATTCCATCTTGAGCTGGTCCATGTTTCCCTTCATGAAGACCAATCTCAAAATTATCAGAGGACAGACTCTGTCTGTTGGCCTTTATGACATCCGATCTTTGGGAGAACAGTTTATCCACAGGTGCAGAGCTGGGTATGGTAGTGTTGTATTTAACAAAGACATCATCCAGGTTCCTCGCTCTCCGACTGACCTACAGTGTTGCGCACACAGTCACCTGCCCGTGATCTTCCTCCTCATACTGAAGAGGAACACCAGCACATCGTCTACAGCAGCAACCAGCTGGGCTTTGGTGATGGAGGGCGTAGTGGGCGCCATAGTAATCAAGATGCGGCAGAGATCAGACGGCCCAAAATTGTTTGCGCGGCACGAGGGATGGCGGTTAACTCGCACCTCGGCCAAGCGATAACACAGGGTCAAAACTGTCGCCTCACCACCTCAACGAACTAATTCACTCACAACACACTCCTTGCAAGTAATATTTAGCTCTACAGCAGAGCCATGGTCACTGCAAGCAAATAACACTGTCACCAGCACACGTAGAATACACACCTCTTGGTATGCTCGCCGTGTCCATATCATTTCACTCACTGGTTTATGGCCCTCTGACCTCCCTCTCCTTGCTCAAAATATGCGTATATTATATACAAAATTGTGTCAGTAAGATGATAGTTGGGATAGTTTTTCTAAACATCTTGAGGTAATTTCATAATCTTGGGTGAGGCCACACGATGATTGAAGACATGACTGAGTCAGCGAGGGACGCGTGAGGTCAGAGCCGAGCCCACCAACGGCAAATATTTTTTCTAGTATCTACTGACCTTGGATCTCACCTAACAAAGTTTACAGTGATATCTAAGATATTTCAATGATATTATAACATCACACAGATAATGTTTATAAGAGTTTCAACCAAAAATATGGTAAAAAAAGCATCATACCTACAAAGCGAGGCAGGAAGAAGGGTTTGGAGATACACTTACGTAATTCGTCTATGAATGCTCACTGATAACTGCGGTCAAGGTTGACGGGGGTCTGAGGAAAACAAAGAAGGCTTGCCC
>JACEEZ010011590.1:0-12500 GCA_016584305.1 Chionoecetes opilio
AAAATTTTTTTTATTTTTACAATAAAAAAACTATACTAAAAAAACCCTTCCCCAAACAAAATAAAAATAAAAAAAGTTATGCGAGTTAGAGGAAATGATGCAACCTCCCCCGATGCAACCGCCCCCGCTTCCCCTATAGTGAGGTTTGAAAACCGGAAAAAGGTATAGTTGTGGCTCTGGTTGGCGGGGGGACTGAAGTGTTTCTGTAAGGTTTGGGGAAGGGTGGGAAAGGGGGTTACAGTGTGCAGCCTTCGGAATGGACAGATGGAAGAATGATGGTGAACTCATTGCCTCAATTTTAGTCAAAAGAGAAACTGATCTGATTTTAGGAGATTTTTGGGGACGTTCTAGGGCATATTTTCTGTGAACATTGTCATGATAGTTATGGATGCACAGCGGGGTTAGGCTGGTGAGGTTTTTCGGGGGAGGGGAAAAAAAAACATTTCTATATATAAAAATATAAACAGGGGAAAAACTTTAAACTGCAGGGGTATTGCACTTCCTCCTAACCAAATGAAACATTCTAGTCACGTAAACTATCAGCCTGCTGGTTGTGAACTACATCGGGGGAACATAATTGTGGTCCTTTGCCTCCCTGCTGTGCCAGTCACAGGTTAACAGCCTGTCAAGGCAAGTAGTGAGAAAGCGATCCCCTGACAGGTGTTTGGGAAATGATCGGTTTTGCCTTTTTAATTTTAACCTTGAGGCCGGGAAGCTTTTCGGCCCCTTTTCCCTACCCCCAGTTTTTTGTAGCATTCCTCCTTTCCTTCCCCGGGCATTACCGGGGGTGGCATTTTTTTGGGCACAGTGCAGTGGGTGATGCAGCCTATTTTCCCTGTTTGGGGATTTGTGTGCGACTTTGGGCTCAAAAAAAACCAAGCATGTCATGGTTTTTTATTGTGAAGTGATAAACGGTTAGGCTGTTCCGAACATTTTCCCGGCATTTTTGGTATTTTTGCTAAAAAAGATCCCTTAGTGGTGGCAAAAAAATGCGCGTTCGTCACAGGGTTTTTGGGCTACAAGCATTTTTTTTGCCGTTTTCAAAGTTTTAAATTTAAAAGAAACATTGAATTGAATAATTGAAGTCTTCTTGCCGATGCAAAGTTAGTTTTTTTGCGGGTCCTGGAAAATGCCATAGATTCTCGAGCCGAAAAAACCCGCGTGACGAACGCGCATTTTTTTGGCCCCATAGGGGATTTTTTGGGTAGAAAAAATACCAAAAGATCCCGGGAAAAAGTGTCCGTGTACACGGCCTTTAAAGTTGATTAAAAGGTTTTAGAATATTTATGGATAATATCATATATATATATATAAAAATATATATATATATATATATAAAAAATTTATATATTATAATATATTATATAATATATATATATATATATATAAAATATATAAAATTAAAATTTTTATTAAAAATATATAATATCTAATATATTTTTAATATATATTATATATATATATATATATTATTATATATATTTTATTTATATATATAATTAATATATATATTTATTTTTTTAAATTTTTTTTAAAAAGTGCAGACGACAGCGTCAAGTTTCCGTAATGGCGTGCGCCGTGGCTCCTGTGGTCTATTTTCCGTTTTTTGATGAATATTGTAGCGAACTACCGAATATCTTTTGAGTGCTTCTATATTTTGTGTTGGTTTTGATCTACAAAAATCTAATTGCACCCACGAGGGGGTTGTGTGAGGCATCGGGTGGGTGGCAGGTGGTTCTGTACCTCCCCCCCTGGACCCGCCACACAACCACCTGGCAGCGGCTCAAACGGGAAAGTGGGCCTCTCCATCCATCTGTATGCCTAATATAGATACCATTTGTTTTGATGTGACCTTTGCAAATGTTACCAAAACGAAGGGTTGTATGGGATAGCGTTGTTGTCACCGCTCAGCTGATCCCCCTTCCCTTTCTTGGCCTTTTGACGCTTAAAAGGGTAATAATGGCGGAGTTTCACGTTCGTTTTCGAGAACCAGCTATTTTTTCTTGGCCTCAATAGGTGTTTGTTCTAATGGTGCTTGTTTTTATTTTGCGCAACCAAAAAAAAAAAAAAAAAAACCAACCTAACATTTTTGTAATGAAACCAAAACCAAACCCCTAACCTATTTTAGACAAAAAAAAATAGTTGGGTCTCTGAAAACGAACGTAAAAACTCGCCCATTATAACCTTTTAAAAGTACGCTTATAGGCCCTCTTTCCTTCATCTCCTTCGTTCAAAAACTAGTCAACCCTGTTTATTTCACCTGGGATGCTAAGATTTTTTTCTTTAGTTTTCGATCCTATACTAACCCAAATTCTTGTCTTTTTTGGGTTTTATAAAAAGTGATGCTTAAGGGGACGATTCCTTTTTCTTTTTCTTGGACCTTTTTTGCGGTATCGCTTCATAGGCCCTCTTAAACTTCGTCTCTTCGTTAACAGATTGTTACTTTCCCCTTTTTTATTTCACCGGGGGATGCTAAGACTTTTTTAATAGTTTTCGATTGTGACAGAGAGAGACCTATATGAATAAAACTGTTGTTTTTTCACCCTTTAATTAATGCGACAACCCAGTACCAAATTTTGCCAGAATGTGTTAAGGGCATATTTTGGTTGCCTTGCCTTTTCTTTGTGATCACCCCCGAGCAGCCCTTTTGGGTTCAAAAAAGGACATGGGTTGAATCCGAGGGATTTTTTGGGGACTTAGTTTTTTTTTAAACTACATGAGAAATGGTTTTTACTTTAGGGCAAATTTTTTTTTTAGAACGACGATTTCTTTTCTTTTTTTTCTCTTATGCTATTTGGGGGGAGGTAGTTTTTTTCGTCATTTTTCTTTTAATTTTTTTTTCGTTTTTTTTCTTATAATTATAGTATTTCGTCATTTTTTTTTTATAATTATGTATTCGTCATTTTCTTTATAATTATAGATTTCGTCTTTTTTTCTTTTTAATTATAGTATTTCGTCATTTTTTTTTTAAAATTTATGTTTTTCGTCATTTTTTTTATAATTATATATTTCGTTTTTCTTTATAATTATAGATTTCGTTTTTTTTTTTAAATTTTAAATTTCGTCTTTTTTTTATAATTAAGTATTTCGTCTTTTTCTTTATAATTATAGTATTTCGTCATTTTTTTTTTTAAAATTATAGATTTCGTCTTTTTTCTTTATAATTATGTATTTCTTTTTTTCTTTTAATTATGTATTTCGTCTTTTTCTTTTAATTATAGATTTCTTTTATTTTTTAAATTTTAAAGTATTTCGTCATTTTTTTTTAATTATAGATTTCGTCATTTTCTTATAATTATAGTATTTTGTCATTTTTCTTATAAATAGATTTTCATTTTCTTTATAATTAATATTTCTTTCCCTTATTTTATAAATAGTTTTTTCGTCATTTTTTTTTATAATTTTTATATATTTCCGTCTTTTTCTTTAAAATTATATATTTCGTATTTTTTTTTTAAAATTTATAGTTTTTCGTCATTTTTCTTTATAATTATAGTTTTTCGTCCTTTTTTTATAATTATAGATTTCGTTTTTTTCTTTTAATTATAGTATTCGTCTTTTTTTTATAATTTTTAAAGTTTCGTCTTTTTCTTATAATTATTATTTCGTCATTTTTCTTTATAATTATAGTATTTCTCTTTTTTCTTTATAATTATGTATTTTCGTCATTTTTTTTATAATTAAGTTTTCGTATTTTTCTTTAAAATTTTATAGTATTTCGTCATTTTCTTTAAAATTTATAGTATTTCGTCTTTTTTCTTTAAAATTTATAGTAGTGAATTATTTCATCATTTTTCTTTAAATTATAGTAGTTAATTATTTCGTATTTTTTTTTAAAATTATAGATTTCCCCAAGGGGGGGGCGCGTAACGTTTTTTATCACGAAAACCGATAAATCAAAACGAAAACCTTATCGGGAAACCGATAATGAACTGGCGATAACCGAAAAATCGAAAACCAAAAATTCCGATCTAGCGATAATGATATTGATATTTTAAATAAAAAATCTTAAAAAGCATCAAAACTGTTAGAAAACCCTTAATTTTCCTTTTGCACACAAAATCTTCTAAATCAATGTTTATCCCGTTTCATAATAAAGTATAAACCCAACGTTGGCCTTGCAAGCTTCGTCAACCTGTTTTGCCTTTCAGGGTGAATCCCGTTTTAAGGGCTCTTCAGGTTGGCCTTGGGGCCCTTGTTCACCTTCACCCCCAGTGATCTTTGGGGAGAGGGCGCACTGGAAGTGTAGTGTCGCCCAAACCCTCTTTTGTACTTCACCCACTTTCCAAGGAATGGCCAGGGTATGAGGTCACCCCAGTGAGCTCAGAGTCAATAGACTGCTGGTCCCTTTGGGTTTATGCGGGGACAGTCCCCTTGTACGCCATCCTAATTAAAACTTTAAACTTTTAAATAGAAAGCCCTACAAATTTCAAAAAAAATAGGATCAGTTTTAGAAAAGGGGGGTAAGTGTTCAAAAAAGTTAATAAAAGGGAATTAAAAAATAGCACCCAACAGTAATACATTCTATAACCCTGCCAAAAAAAAGAAAGGAAGAAAGGGAACATGGGAATAAAATCGTCAAAGAACGCGTAAAACCGGGGGCGGGGACAACACCCCCCCGCCGCAGCTGGTGAGAAACTGAACTGAGCGAACGTTTTGAGAAGACGCAAGACGGGTTTGCTGGTTTTTGACCGTTTTTCGGTTCCAGCTCGGGCTACCCTATTTCCCTCCAAAGGACCCGGCTCGCCCCTTTCTAAACTGGAAAAAAAAAAATGTCGAAATGAGTTTTGGGAAACCAAAAAATATCGGCGATACCGATGATCGATAACGCGGGGGAATTTTTTTTTCGGATAAACCCTAACCCGATATCTTATCGCGAAATTTTTTGCGATAACGCCCCCTATGGTTTTCGTCATTTTTTTTATAATTTTAGTATTTTTGTCATTTTTTTTTATAATTAAGTATTTCGTCATTTTTCTTTTTAAAATTTTGTATTTTGTATTTTTTTTATAATTATAGTATTTTTGTCATTATTCTTTATAATTATAGTTTTGTCATTTTTCTTTTTTAATTTTAGTATTTCGTCTTTTTCTTTTTAATTATAGTATTTTTTCATTTTTTTTTATAATTATAGTATTTCGTCTTTTTCTTTATAATTATAGTATTTCGTCATTATCTTTATAATTATTTAATATTTCTATTTTTTCTTTTTTAAATTTTAGTTTTTCGTAATTTTTTTTATAAATTTTAGTATTTTGTGGTTTTTCTTTAATTAAGTATTTCGTCATTTTTCTTATAATTTAAATATTTCTCATTTTTTTTTATAATTAAGTATTTTTTTCATTTTTCTTTTTTAAATTATATATTTCGCATTTTCTTTAAATTATAGTTTTCTCATTTTCTTTATAATTATGTATTTTTGTCATTTTTTTTTAAATTATAGTATTTTTGTCATTTTTCTTTAATTATATATTTTTTCATTTTTTTTTATAATTTAAATATTTTTCATTTTTCTTTTTAATTATATATTTCGCATTTTTTTTTATAATTATAGTATTTCGTCTTTTTCTTTTTAATTTTAGTATTTCGTCTTTTTTTTTATAATTAAGTTTTTCGTTTTTTTTTTTATAATTTAAATATTTCGTCATTTTTTTTTTAAATTATAGTTTTTGTCATTTTCTTTAAATTAAGTATTTTTAATTTTTCTTTTAAAAATTTAGTTTTCCCCATTTTTTTTTTATAAAAGACGTATTTTCTTTATAAATTAAAAGGATTTTCATTTTGCTTTCAAATAGATATTTTTTTCCTTTTTTTTTCCAAAATTTTCTCCAAATTTTTTTTAATTTCTTGGGGCCCGAAAAATTTTTTTTCCCCTTTCTTTATCAGTTTATGGAGCGGAAATGATTTTTTTTCTTTTTTTCCTTAGTATTGTACGTCCCCCCTTTTAGGTTTCTTAAAATCGTTAATTTTAAAGGGGGGCCCCACACCTGCTATTTGCTGCCCACCACCCACAAAGTGGGGAAAAAAATTTATAAATTAAGAAAATGTCGTACTAAAGGGGGTAAAAATAACAACTCGTTATCTTTTTCTTTGTATATTGTCACTTACGATTCCCATAATTACTTTTTCCCATCCTTCTTAAACCCAAACATTGTTACTCTCAACTTAACCAAAATTTTCTTTAAAGTTAACAACATCGACACACGCATTATCACTCGTCTCACGAAAGTAATCCTAAACACCTTTCCTAAGTCATTTAAATAAAGTTCCCTCACGGGTTTGCTGAGTAAAGTATCAAACCCACACACTCCAGCTATAGGGCTAAACTTAGCTGTATCCCTGGTGTTCAAAAAAGAGGGGTTCACAGGCTTCCCCCCTGCTCATCCACCGCTTATCCAGCCCTTTTTTTCCCCTGCTACCTTGAAACCCCTTTTCCACCGCTCATCCCCTGTTACCTTGAACCCTTTACCAAAGGGGAAAAACCCAAACCTCCCGACGTCTCTCCACTGGGGAAAGTGACCCTTTAATGCAAATAATATGGCCCTCGCCCCCCTTCTTCCTAGCCAGCTGACGTCGCCAGCTCCGTCGGTACAAAACTATCCAATATATTTTTATATAGTGATTCAGAACTAGGATGGGGGAAAATTACTCATTTCATTATCACATTTATTATTTTCTTTTCCCCCTCCCCCCAACGTAAAATCTTTGTCAGTCAGATCAAAAATTTTAACCCCTTTCCCGCTTACCTATGTAGTAAATTTTTGTAATTCTAAAACTTTTTTTTGTCTTTATTTTTATTTCCTCGTCTTTCTATTTTTTTTTTACTTTTTGTCCTGCTACTACACTATACTACACTACTACTACTACTACTACTATACTACTACTACTACTAGGCCTCTTCCATTTTTGCCCAAGTTGCTGAACCCCGTTCTTTTTTTTCAGGGTTGGGGTTTTGGGTTTAGGGGTTTGGGGGCGCGTGTCACAAAAGGAAAGCAAAAACCCGTTTTTTGTTTTTCAAACATACTCAGCTGCGAGGCAATTTAAGAGAGGAGAGAGAGAAGAGAGAAGAGAAGAGAGGAGAGAGAGAGAGAGAGAGAGAGAGAGAGGGGAGAGAGAGAGAGAGATAGAGAGATAACGAGAGAGAGATAACAGAGAGATAACGAGAGAGAGATAACAGAGATAGAGAGATAACAAGGAGAGAAGAGAGAGAAAAGAGAGAGAGAGAGAGAGAGAGAGAGAGGGGGAGAGAGAGAGAGAGAGGAAGAGAGAGAGAGATATGAGGGGATAACGGAGAGAGATACCGAGAGAGATAACAAGAGAGAGATAGCGAGAGAGAGGATAGCGGAGAGAAAACGAGAGATAACGAGAGATATAACTCAGCTAGCTGGTGCTATGTGAAAGGGATCAAAATCAAGTTTAAGATCGCGGGAAGGCATGGCCTCCATCAGCCCATGTATGCCTCTTTTATGCCGTCTGACATCCTCTCCGACTCGTGCATGCGGAAAACCCTTCACGATAAGAGAATAGGGCCCAAGGCGACCATTGTTTGTTATGAACTAAAAACTCTAACCAAGCTACCCCCTCTCAATGTGAGTAGAGAAAGTTCACGGGTTTTTTCTGAGTCACTACGCGGCTTTGCCTCGGACCCAGGTTTTCGTTTCGCAAATGGAACGCCTGAACTCTTGGGTTCCGTGAACTGGTTCTTGAAATGTCGCAAATGGAAGAGGCCTCTACTACTACTACTATCCTTTACTACTACTATACTACTACTACTACATTTTTATTACTATTATTTTTACCTTTTAGTTTTTATTATTATTGTTACATCATTGTTTTACTATGTGGGCTCGTGCAGTTTGGGTAGGGTCAAGGATATTTATAAAAGTAAAGGGATAGATAATAGTTTAAAAATGAGGTATTTATAGATATGTTTTAGGGTAGATAGTTTTTTTTTATCCTGGTAGGGGGTGTTTGGGGGTTTGTCCTGCGGGTGTGGTGTTGTCCTGCGGGGTGTGGGTTGTCCTGCAGGGTGTGTTTGTCCTGCGGGCTGTGGGTTGTCCTGCAGGGGTTTGGTGTTGCCCGGGGGCTGTGGTTTGTCCTGCGGGTGTGGTGTTGTCCTGCGGGTGTGGTTTTGGGGTGCCCCGGGGCGGTGTTGGGCCAGGACTGAGCATCGGTGCTAAAATTTTTTTGAACTCTTTTTGATTTAACTAATTGAAATCCTCCTCTATCTTTCCTCTCTTCCCCAACCCTTTTTTTTTGCCCCCTTCTTAAACCCCTTCACCCTTCACGCCCAATCTTTCCTTTGCTATTAAATCGTCTTGTTGAGCCAAAAAATTACGAAAATAATGTATCCCGAATAACTAGTGGACGGGATACAAACAGGTCATTCTATAAAAAATGCTTATATTCATTATAAATGGTCAAATGGTACCCAAATTAAATGAAAATTACGTTCTGGGCCTAAAAGGGGTTAATCCCAAAAAAGGGGGGAAAGGCCCAACCGAGGTCATAGGGCAGCAAGTAACAAAAACCCCGCTTATAGTTAATTTTTTTTAACAAGGGGAAAATCCCATTCTATTTTAAGGTTCATGCTTAAAATTACCCCTATTTTTTACCTAATAATATGTTTAAATATGAAAAAAATACAGCAGAAAGTTAGAAAAACGTATTTCCCTTCTCCTGGCATCAATATCATCTAAACAGCAAGGGGGCAGCAGGATTTTTTCCCCCGTAAAAAAAAAAACAAAACTATTACCATCCCTTAAGAAGACAGTACCTATAGTATCTAAAATGGGTGGGCCCCGGTTCCCTTTATGTATGGCGGCGCAGGAGAGGGCCTGGGGGAGGGAGCTTTTGGGGGAGCCCCTTTGGGGGGCTGGGATCATACTGTGGGGGTGGGGCGCGGGCCGCCAGTAAGGTGCCTCTGGGGCGCCAGGGATGCTGGGCCTCGCTTATCCGGGGGACGGATTTTTTTTTTCCCAGGGGTTTTTTGCTTCCTTCTATTTTTTTAAAACCCCTATTCCCCCCATTTTGCGTTCCCCCTATTTTAACCCCCTTTTGTAAAACCCAACACAAAACACCACAACACACACACACACACACACACCCCCACACACATACTGCTTTAAAAAAAAAGGGGGGTAAATAAAGATGAACTAAGTGTCATAAGGCTAAAGACGAGAACTTTCCCCATTTTTTAAAAATATTTTTCAATTAATTAGAACAATAACACTGGGTAACAAAAACATATGTTTTGAAAAACGTCCAGGTTTTCCAGCTGAATTGACTAATTTGATGCTCTGAGTCCGAAAAAGACCCCTTGGTTTTGCTCAAACAGGTCAGGTTTTTTTTCTAAAAATTTTAAAAAAAAAACGATTTTTTTTAAAAAAAAATTTCTGCGGATCATCAGCTGAAAACCCCTGTGATTTTTTCCGTTTCCTCAAAAATAAAAGTCGCGTATCCAAATTTATTCGTTTTATTTAGTCCCTAAAATTTATAAGAAATTATCATAATATTATATAAGAATGAGCGTTCCGTGACACAAAAGTTCAAGTTCACGGCATAAATGGGCTTTTTTTCCTTCGTTCCCGGTGGAGAGCTGCTGGGTTGTCTTTTTCAGGACCACGGGGTATCCGCCATCATGACGCGCCCCCCCTCCCGGGTTACCCTCCTCCATTTCGCATGTCCTGAGGAAACCCTTTTTCTCCCTGCTCGTCGTCATGCCCCAGGTTTTTTCAGGA
Organism: Chionoecetes opilio; assembly: GCA_016584305.1. NCBI lineage: Eukaryota > Metazoa > Arthropoda > Malacostraca > Decapoda > Majidae > Chionoecetes > Chionoecetes opilio. Next base: position 9,741 of record JACEEZ010011590.1, read on the forward strand.
AACTTCTTTTCCATGTGTGAAAAACAGGAAGTGCATTTAATACTCATAAAACACCCGATTTTTTGGGAAAAGCCTCTTTTGCTGTGACGAGTCTGGCGGGTTTGCTGCTTCGTTTTTCCCCGGGAAATTTGTTCACCACCTGCACAAACATTTCCCGCGGCGCACTCTAGGGGTTTCAGGGATTTTTGGAAACTCTGTTCCTTTATGGCTCCCGTTCTGGGGGCCATCAAAATGGGGCCCCTTCAGCTTCTAAATGGTCAGCCCCGGAAAGGGCTCGGAAAGGGTATTTGAAGCACCCCCCCCTTGCCCAGAGCGCGCGTGAACTTTTTTCATTAACCCAAGCTTAAAGTTAGCGGTGGGAAAATATCTTCCCCCGGGTCAACAAAGGTTCGTTTATGATGTTCTCGCCCGGGGTACAAATGCTTCGCCCGGCCCTCTTTTTTACTAGTGCGGGGCTTGTCTCGACTGTCCCCAGCAAAAAAACGGGGTACTTCGTAAACCCCGGACTGCTGACCAAGTAGAAAGTTCACCATCTTCAAGTCGACGCAGTGATCCTTTGGGTGCTGCTCTTTTGGATTTTGTCGACCGTCTTCATGCTTAAATTTTTCTTTTTGAGAGTTGTGGGGGCGCAAGAGGGTTTGAGGCGAACTGGTTCCCGTTGTGGAGAGCACACACTTAAAAGAGCGCTTACAGTGCCCCAAAAAGATCGCCAATCTCTGGGATCGATTGAGGAGCCCCGAGTTTAACAAAAAGACCGGCGACTTCGGGCAGTACACGAGGTCTTCCCCCTGGCGAAGTAGCCCGTAGCCTCATGCCTTTACAAAGAAAGTAACGCGCGCCCTTGCAAGTAGTTTTTCCTTTTTGAGTCGGGGAGGCCAACAGCTGGGAGGAAGTTTTTGACAAGCTGAGACCCCCAAACCAGTCTTTAAGCCCCAATTGTAAAAAGGTGCGGATATTTGTGTTTATCTCTTTTTCTGTATATCCTCGCTCGTCTGTATGGGGGCCTCGTCGTCGCTGTCGGAACTCTGTAAACGCTGGTACAGGAATTTTTTTCGAGTGACCAGGGGACGGCGGCAGGGAAGGTCGGGGTACGGAGGCGTCCCGATTCTTCCGGTTGATCCCTTTAGTATTGATGGCGCAAAAAGTAAAAATCCGATGCAGGGTTCAAACGGCTCCCCCCCAAAACCACGGAATAAACTTCAGTAAATTTTCGCGCCCTTCGCCCACCGCCGGAGTTTTCCACCACGTTTTGCACACCGTGTGGGGTGCCCGGACTTATCTTGGTCCCCAGCTTGACTTTAAAAAACCCCCGGGGCGCGTTTCAAAAATCCTGTGATGTTCTTCCTGCCCCCGACAGCTTTTATTTGTCCGCAGATGTCAGAAAACGTCGGATTTTTCCCCTGCAGACCGTCGCGCCAAACCCCTCACAAAAAAGAAAGAAAAAAAAAAGAGCAGCTGAGTGTCAACAATAAATTTAGAATTTTAGAAATTAGAAATTTAGAATGGAGTAATGGGAGACAGGTTTTGTTTGTTGGCAATTGGGGAATTCCCTTTTTTCGGTCTGTGCATTGTAATTCGAATATTTTTAAAGAAAAATATGTTAAAACTCAAAACCCCTGAATTCAATGTATAGCTCGTCAGGTGGGCCCTATGGCTGTATCTCAAAAGTTGACCTGATGAGCAAAATCAAGTGATATTCGGACTCAGAACACCAAAAATTTTAAATCAACTGAGAAACCCTGACGTTTTTTTTGGCTTTCCCCCAGGTAATAAAAAAGATCACACACACAAAACACACCACACACACACACACCACACACCAACACACACACACACACACACACACCACCACCATCATAAAATACTACTATCACCCCCCAAAACACAACATCTTACTATCAGCACCACCACACCCCATCACCATACCATCTCACAATCCGAACCACTCACCCATCACCACCCCAATACCACCACCACCACCAAAACCACCCCCACCAACTCCACCACACCATCACCACACCAAAAACCGCAAGAAAAGTGGGCTATTCGCGCCCGCCCAAACCCCACACACACACACACAACCCGGGAAACCCGGGCGTGCGGGAGGGGGGGGGCGGGGTGGGAGGGGGGGGGGGGGGAGGGGAAAGGGGTGAACCGCTACCCCCCCCCCTTTTAATAGTCGAGTCCCCCCCCTTCCCCCCCTTTCATTGTCCACAAATGTCCCCAAAAGAGGGTTTTTCGTTCTATTTTACTGATCACAAAGACTGCATGATTGGGGACTTTAACTGATGACGTTGGGTGGGATTAAGACTGACTTTTAAATTTGGGTGACTAAATGACTTTAAACCGATTTGGGTGCTGTTAAACGACTGACTTAAAGATTGGGGGACTTAACTACTTACCATTTGGGCGATTAATGCTGCGATTGATTGGATGACTTAACTTTTACTGGCTGTTGGGTGGTCATTAAAAAGATTAGATTTAAATTTAAATAACTGCTTAATTTAAAGAGAAAAAGAAAAATTTTGAAAAATAGGGCGAAACTGGTTCCAAATGGGTTTTAAAAGTTTGGAATCCTCAGTCGTTTGGGAGTTAAATAGACTTATGCGGAGTCATTAGGGGGCTTTAAAAAAAAGGCGGATTTTTTCAGGATGGGGATGAAAGGGGATGTCGGGAGTTTTAAAATAACAGGAACTACCACGTGTAGGGGTCGCGGCCTTTTGTAGCTTCTTATTTTCTTTTATTCTTTGTTTTTTATTT
>JACEEZ010011590.1:17500-20366 GCA_016584305.1 Chionoecetes opilio
GTTTGGTCTTTGTGTGTGTGGGGTGTGTTGTGTGTGTGTTGGGATGTGTGTGTGTGTGTGTGTGTGTGTGTGTTGTGTGTGTGTGTGTTTTGTTGTTGTGTAACTTTGCTTTTTATTCGCTTGTTGTTGTGATGTGTGACATGGTAAATACTACAACAAGCAAAAACAGCAGTCATTACGCATAACAATAACAACAATAATAATAATGATAAAGATAATAATAATAAAAATAATAATAACATAATAGAATGATAATAATTTCGTCTTCATCATCCTCTTCCTTTTTCTTCTTCATCTTTAACTACTTTTACTAACTACTAACTAACCATTACTAACTAACCACTCTAAAACTACTACTACTAATACTAACTAACTCATCACTAACTAACTATTTACTATAACACCTATAACTACTCTACTTAAATACTAACTAACTACTAACTAACTAAAACCCTCTACTATAAAACCCCCTATAACGCTACTACTAACTACTAACTAACTCATCATTAACTAACCATCTACTATAACACCTATAACTACTACTACTACTAACTAACTTTATAACTAACCATCTACTATAACACCTATAACTACTACTAACAAATACTAACTAACTCATCACAACTAACCATCTACTATAACACCTATAACTACTACTACTATCTACTAACTACCCATCACTAACTAACCATCTACTATAACACCTAAACTGCTACTACTAACTACTAACTAACTCATCAAATAACTACCATCTACTATAAACCTATAACTACTACTACTAACTACTAACTAACTCATCACTAACTAACCATCTACTATAACACCTATAACTACTACTACTAACTAACTCATCACTAACTACCATCTACTATAACACCTATAACTACTACTACTAACTTTAAATCATCACTAACTAACCTCTACTATAACCCTATAACTACTACTACTAACTACTAACTACTTTTCACTAACTAGCATTTTACTTAACACCTATAACTACTACTACTACTACTAACTTTCATCACAATAACCATCTACATAACCTTATACTGCTACTACTAACCCTTACTAACAACTCATCACTACTAACCATTATAACACCTATAATACTATACTAAATCTAATAACTTTCACTAACTAAACCCTCTACTATAACACCTAAATACTACTACTAACTAATCATCACTACTAACCTTACTATAACACCTATAAAACTACTACTAATACTAATACCATTACTAATAAACTACTTTACTTCACCCTTTTTCTTCTTGGACCCCCTATTAGTTCATTTTTCTTTTTATTACTATCATTTAACATGATCATTATATATTGTATCATTACACCAGTTTTTACAATCAAAAAACAAACTTTTTTCTTCATATTGAGTTTATTTAAAGGATATTATAAACCATTAAGGGCTTATGTGCTAATCTGAATACTACATAAAATAATAAATACCTTATAAACAGACTTCAATAATAATAATACAAACAAAATTAATACACATTGATAAATACATTGTTTATGTATGTTATAAAAAAGCTAACCACCAATAGCAGGAAATAATCTTAGTTGTTTACATATCATTTAGCATGGGGGGAGAAACGAGGGGAGGAGGAGGGAAGAGGGGAGGAGGAGGAGGAAGAGGGAGGAGGAGGAGGAAGAGGGGAGGGGGAGGAGGGAAGAAAGGGGGGGAGGAGGAGGAAGAGGGAGGAGAGGAGGAAGAGGGAGATAGGAGGGGAGGTGGAGGAGGAAAAGGACATATGAGGGGGAAAAAGGGGAGGAGGAGAGGAGAAGAGGGGAAAATGAGGGGAGAACGGGGGAGGAGGAGGAGGAAGAGGGACATATGAGGGAGAAAACGAGGGAGGGAGGAGGAAGAAGAGGGACATATGAGGGGAGAACGAGGAAGGGAAAAAGAAGGGAAGGAGGGAAGAGGGGACACAGTGGTAATGTAGCGAGAGAGGATAATGGAGGAAAGGGAGGGGAAAAAGGGAAGAGGGAAGATAAAGAATAGAATGAGGGGGAGATAATAAAGGGAGGATGAAGGGGGTGGGATGAAGGAGAAATGCAGAGAAGGAGTATGTAGAAAGAGAGAGAGAGAGAGGAGAGAGAGGAGGGAGGAGGGGAGAGAGAGAGAGAGGAGAGAGGGAGAGAAGAGGAGAGAGAGGTAAGGGATAGAGTAAAGTTAGAAAGGGAGAGAAGAGTAAAAGGAGGAGGAGGAGGAGATTACAGAGGAGGAGGGAGGGGGAGGGGAGAGGCAGGGGAGGAGAGGAGGAGGAGAGTTAGGAAGAATGAATGTTTTCATAAATTTACTCCATAGGGTGTAAATCTGCCCCACCCACACACACCCACATTTTCTCTCTCTTTCTCCTCTCTTCTCTCTCTTTCTCTCTCTCTTCTCTCCCCTCTCTCTCTTCTCTCTTCTCTCTTCTCTCTCTTCTCTCTTCCTCCTTCTCTCTCGTCTCTCTCACTCTCCCTCTCTCTCTCACTATCTCTTTCTCACTTGTCTCTTATACGCAAACTTTTAAACTTTTCCCAACCTTTTCTCACTCTTTTTTTATTTTTTTTATTTTTTTTTTTACTTAATTTCTTCAGTATTTTCCGCTCGGGCGCTTTATTTGGCTGAGTACATGGAGAGAGGAGGAGGAGGAGGAGGAGGATGATCATTGTAGATGGGGTAAAGGGGCGGGTCGGTGGACTTTGGGTGGACAAAATTTACGCACGTTTTTTGGGCTGGTTTGGGGGTGTGAGTGTGGTGTGTGTGTGTGTGTGTGTGTTGGTGTGTTGTGTGTGTTGTGCAATAGGAGATAGAGAGAAAGTATTCGTAGCTGTATGTGAGAGAGAGAGGAGAGAGAGAGGAGAG
>JACEEZ010011591.1:0-19957 GCA_016584305.1 Chionoecetes opilio
GGGCATTTGACAAGTACCTATAAGAGACTGCTCTGAAGCAGAACATGTAGAGGATTGAAGGGTGGTTTGCTGAAGTGGATGGAAGCTTTTTGAGCAACAGAGAGATGAGAACAGTAATAAAAGATCAAAGTCAGAATGGTGCAGTGTGATAAGTGGAGTTTCCTCAAGGATCAGTATTGGCCCCAGTGATGTTCTTGGTCTATGTAAATGATATGGCAGAAGAGTAAACAGTTAAGAGTTTATTCGCTGATGATGCAAAATACAAGAAAGGTAGAAAGTAAAGAGACTGTGAGGATTTACAAAAGGATCTATGAGATAAGATTTTCAGATGGAGTCAACTATGGGAAATGGAGTTTAATGCTAAAAGTGTAAAGGGATGGAAATGGGCAGTAGCAAAAAGAGACAGAGAGGAAAGTATTCGAGGGGAAATGAATGGATAATCAAAACAAAGGTCGAAAAAGATCGGGGAGTCTGGATTATGGATAATTGTCACCTGAGAAGCATATAAACAAGATCACGGGAGATACATACCAGTTGCTGGGGAATATAAATGGCATTCAATATCTGATGCAGAGATATCAAAAAATTGATAACATCTCTGATTCGCCCAAAGGGTTTTGGAATATGCGGCAGTGATTTGGAACCCACATAAAAAGAAGGATATAAGAAGATTGAGAAAATACAAAGAGCACCACAAAAATGGCTCCAAGCCTGAGAGATTTAACATATGAAAAAAGACTTTCAAGACTAAAACTCCCAACACTTGGAAAAGAAGAAAAAGGGGAGATTTTATAGCAGTGTATAGAGCATCATGGTCGGGAAAAAAATTGATAGAAATGATCTGTTTGTGTGGACGACAGAAGTACAAGAGGTCATGAGAAGAAATTGAAAAGGACAACATGCAAGAGGGATATAAAAAAATACAGCTTTCCATATAGAAGCATAGAAGCCTGGAACAACCTTGATGCAAAAGTGATTAATGCAAGAAATATTCAGGGGCTTCAAAGGCAAACTGGAATAATAGTAGATTTGGAGACGGACAGTACGAGCATAGCTCTTTTCCTTATGTTACAACTAGGTAAATACAACTAGGTAAATACACACACACACCACACACACAACACACACACACCCCACACACACACACACACCACAACACACACACCCCACACACACACACACACACACACACACACACACCACACACACCACCAACACCACACACACACCACACACACACACACACACACACCCACACACACACACCACACAACACACAACACAACCACACACACACACCCAACCACACACACACACACAAACACACACACACACACACACACACACACACACACACACACACACACACACACACACACACACACACACACACACACACACACACCACACACACAACACACCACACACACACACACACACACCCCACACACACACACACAACACACACCCCACCCCCACACACACACACACACCACACACACACAAAAACACACACACCACACACACACCAACACACACACACCACACACACACACACACACACACAACCCCACAACACACACAAAACACACACACACACACTTTTTTTGTTTTCCACGATAGCCAGAACAAAATTCGTAAAATCAATATCATATTTTTCTCATATATTCATAAACTATTTAGTATTATATATATTTGTATCTTCTTTTTACTCCCTGTACTCACAAAAATCCCCATGGATTATGGGCTTATACGAGTATTTCTTGCTTCTCTTCCCAATATCCGTGACTTTACACTTATCAATAGTAAAGGCGACGTGCCATCGGTCAGTGATACATTTTTTATAGGTCTTTCTCCATTCCTTTGGGACAGAGAAGAGGAGGAGGAGGAGAAGACTAAGACGAAGTAGAAAAAATAATGGAAGAACAAGAAAAAAGAAGGGCTGGGAAAAGAGGGAAGGGGAAAAGGGCGAGGAGGAAAAAAAAAAAAAAAACCATCACAAAGCTGAATGGCATATGTCCTTAGTTACATGCTTGAATATACTACTCTGTTCTTTGGATGTGTTTCTAGTGTTGATGGTAGGATATGAATAATAGGAAAAAGTCTCCTCACCATCTAGTCTTCCCTGGAGCATACTGTCGGAAGGAAAGAACCGTTGTGGACTTATATCCTTAAAGCCCCCATCCACGGTACGATTGGTCGTACGATCTGATCCGACAGACCTGATCCGATGGATATCCTACCACCACTAACGATCCGAACCGCACCTCAGGATCAATTCAGTTGGTGATAGAAACGGTGGAGAGCGGTTCCCATGATGGGTCTATGCAGCCGAGGATCGAATCACTTGTGATGGAATCTGATACCACAACTGAGCGAGCGTAAACATCATCCGTGCTCGCACCAAATTTCATAAGAGGCAATTATTTTCTTAATATATTTCCGCACACACTTCTCATATTTTTTTTGTTTTTTTACTGTTTCCACATTAGCCTCACTGTCGCTCACTGTCCCGCTCCTTGAGTTTCTCTACCAATACTTCATAAGCTGCATTTTTCTTATATTATCCATTACTTTTTGCTTTTTATTTCCACAAACATTCAGTTTCTATATAATTGGATGAATTCTGTTCAAAAGTGCTTGTCATCAAAGAAACAATTCATCTTGGTAATCCTCTCGCGACGCTGTCAGTGGCGAAACTGACGGCTGACCTCACGATCAGCACACAACACGCGTGCGATTCGGTCTGAACGGATGATCTGTCGGATCTAAAAACCAAACACTGCTTGGTCGCATCCGACCAGCTGTCAGTCAGTCGGACAGACCAAAATCATCCCACTCACGATCCAATCTGGTTGGATCCAACCAGATCTGTCCGATGGTCGTACGACCAGATCGCACCGTGGATGGGGGCCTTTAGGGGCAAGAAGCAGAGGAGGAATCATACAACCATTTTGGCAGTTTCACATGAAAAGGAGTGATACGTGAGGAGCCGAGAAGGAAGGTTAAACATATCATGATAAAGAAGAGCACGATAACGAGAAAATACTTAACAGACAGACCCATCAAACGTGACATTTAACTCACGAAACCTTTGATGCTCCTCTAAACCCTTGCATTATTTTTTTACGGTATTTTAAATGTTCTTAGCTTTCCATTTTTTTTTCGTATGGTTACGCTTGCATATATTTCTTTACAGGGTATTTCTTGGCTCCACATTATTCTCGTACATATGTTGGTATGTTGATATGATTTTGTTATAATGTAGGTGACAGATTCTACTCATCAATATGTTTTTTTTTACAGTTTATTTCTTGGCTCCACAATTTTCTCGTACAAATTTTGGTATCTTGATCTGATTTTGTTGTGAGGCAGGTGACAAATTCGACTCATCAGTAATATTACTTTTTTTTTAGTTTATTTCTTGACTCAACATTTTTCTCGTACAAATATTGGTGTGTTGATCTGATGTTGTTGTGAGGTGACAGATTCCACTCATCAATAACATATGTGCCTTCAATAATGTGTGTGTGTGTGTGTATGTGTAGTTTATGTCGCTAATGTTGCTGTGGTGTTCTTCGGCAGAGAGAGCTGTCCGTGGGTCGCCGCGTGAAGCTGGACAACGTGCAGCTGGGCGCCTCCGGGATGTACAAGTGCGAGGTGATCGGCGAGGGTCCCGAGTTCCTGACGTCAGACAAACACGCCAGGATGATGGTTGTCAGTAAGTGTGTATGTGTGTGTGTGCGTGTGCGTGTGCGTGTGCGTGTTTTGGTCTGACTGTCTGTCTTTCTTTCTCTGTATTTTCTTTTGTTTATTAGTTGTTGTTTTTTTTTGTGTGTGTGTGTGTATGTGTATGTGTTTGTGTGTGTGTGTGTGGTGTGTGTTTTCCTGTCTGTATTTTCTGTCTTTCTGTTTATTAGTTTCTGTGTATTTGTCTGCTTGTTCGTATGTCTATTTGTCTGTCTTTATGTCTACCCGTTTCTCCTATAGTCATTATAAAAGAGGCCCACAAAGGACTTTCAAATGGATAAAGAAAAATATGGCTGCCTCATGCTGTTCCTTTTGTATAGGTTCAACAAATCTTTTTTTTCTATTTAAACCCCTTGCAACCTTTTATTTTAGGTTATTCAATATTTTTATTCTATATGATTTTGAGCACTTTATTGTATGATCTTGTAATGTTTTAGTGCAATCATGCCAGGTTGTCATTTTGTGTGACTTTATATACTTATTTTCTTGGGAATTTAGAACCGTTATTAAATTCTGTTGAAAATTCTTACTTTTCATTATTTCAGTCTATTTCCCGGGGTCATGTCTTTCATTCATTGCGGATCGCTGTTTATGTGTTGGGGGGCTTTAAATTCACGTTTGCTTCACTCGTAATCAATATATTTTGCTGTATAATCTAGTAAACTTATGCAGCGTTATAAAGAATTCAAAAAGACATCACACTTAAAACCAAAAGCAAATGTTCAATTCAATTACTTCATCACACTAATGACTTTAGATATTAATAAGGGTGAAGAGTAGTGATTATAGTTCCAGCTTCTCCTCTGGCAATGGTCGGCGCGATCATAACACTAAGACAGGGAAAGCTGGTGAAATATTCGTGACTTCTGTAAATTCAAAAACTTAGACATTCTTACTAGACCTTCCAGATACATTCATGGCACCAACCTCGATCATCTATAAACGTGGCTAAGCTGCATGAAACTTGAGAATCATGGTCATAATAAATATTTTTTTGGTTTGTTTAAACTTCTACCCTTAATTTTTTTTCTCACTTCCGATTTTTTTTCTTCGATTTTCATATCTCATTCATTCTATATAAATCTTCTCTTTTCTTTTCTCATCATAGTTTTGTATCCTCTCTTCCATTTTTTAAAATTTATATCTCTCTTTATTTATCTTTCATTTTTAACGTTTCTTTCCATTGCTTCACTTTCCAATCCTTTCCCTCCCGCTTATTCCTTCCCTCCCTAATTCCTTCAGTTTTCCCCTCCTCCTTTCATCTTTCCCTCAATTCTTTCCTTCCATTTTCCTTCCTTCCTTCATTCCTTTCCTTCTTCCTTCCTTCCTTCTTCCTTCCTTCCTTCCTTCCTTCCTACACCCTTGTGGCTATGTGACCAGGCTTAGCCACCCTTAGCCATCCAAGAACTATTAAGATGTACAACCTTTAAGAATCGGAACGATTCGGTTCACGATTGGAAGAATGGATTTTTCTTGTTTAAGTTCTGACCGATCCGAAGTTAGTAGTTGAAGTAGAATACATAAAAGTAAGGTTTTTTTTCAAACATAAAAGTAAGGTTTTTTTCATAGAGTTGCCTATATCATAGATTTAGAAGATAATATAGATTCATGACAATTTTAACCCCTAGCACGGGTTAACCGTAACAAGGAAGCTAGAGTACAAGGAAATCCGACTCCACAGTAAAGTTTAAAAACCCGTACGGTGCTGCCATCTATGTCGAACACGGGGTGTCTCTCTAGCTTCCTTGGTGGCTATGGTGGTGGTACTTGCCTCGCCGCAACCCAAAACCCTTGTGTTGCCTCAGAAAAATATTCATATTTCTTGGCTTTACTCATCTCTTACACAAGATAGGCCTATTTTGTTTGCATCAGTGAATCAGGCAGTGATTTTTCAACAACAACATACCATTCATAACTCAATAGGGTAAAAAAATAAAGTCTACTGACTATCACACGGAGTATGCGAATTTTTAGGTTTTCAGTGCATTGAATGTTGTACTCCTACCCGATATTACCAAGCTACCAGATGATATTTATGAAGCTGAGCTACCATCGTGTTCATAATACATTGCTGCATATCATGAGCATAAAAAAATTACAGGAAGACAACACTAATTTTAAGATAATTGAAGGAAAGTAAAAGAGTGTATAAATATTTTTCTTGCTTATTTTGCTTCAACTCGCTGTAACTCCATATGTTTTGGTCACATTCAATTTTCAAGCACTGTTTCAAAATCCTTATACTTTTCCGCTTCCTGTGGTATGTAGCACGTACCAATAAGGAAAAGGGTAGGTGGTCAAATGGCTAAGAATGTTAAACTGTTTCAAACTGGTACCGTGACGGGTGGAGCCTCTGATAGCTCTCCCGAGAACAGTCTCTCCTGTATAGGGAGCAATGCTCACCCGTCACTGTGCCAGTTTGCAGTAGTAGTTTAACTTTCTTAGCCATTTTGACCACCTACTATTTTCCTTATTGGTACGTGCTACATACCACAGGAAGCGGAAACGTATAAGGATTTTGAAACTGTTCTTGAAAATTGAATGCGACCAAAACTGATGGAGTTACAGCGAGTTGAAGCAAAATAAGCAAGAAAAACTGTTTATACACTCTTTTACTTTATTTCAATTATCTTAATATTAGTGTAGTCTTAGTGTAACTTTTTTATGCTCATGATATGCAGCAATGTATTATGAACACGATGGTAGGCTCAGCTTTCATAATATCATCTGTAGCTTGGTAATATCGGTAGGAGTACAACATTTCAATGCACTGAAAACCTAAAATTCGCCTACTCCTGTGATAGTCAGTCATGACTTTATTTTTACCCTATTGAGTTATGAAGGGTTTATGTTGTTGTTGAACAATCACTGCCTGATTCACTGATGCAAACAAAATAGGCCTATCTTGTGTAAAAAGATATAAAAGCCAAGAAATATGAATATTTTTCTGAGGCAACACAAGGGTTTTGGGTTGCGGCGAGGCAAATACCACCACCATCGCCACCAAGGAAGCTAGAGGAGACACCCTGTGTTCGACATAGATGGCAGCACCGTACGGGTTTCAAACTTACTGTGGAGTCGGATTTCCTTGTACTCTAGCTTCCTTTAGCTTCCTTGGGCGTGATGCAGCGCTGAGCCCCATCACCCCCCCCCCCCCGCCTTTCGCTCAACGCCGCCACGGGCTTCGACGAATTGCAGTGATTTCATGTCCCTTGGTCAGAAGTATACATTTTGTTCATAGCTAATCGCCCACTGAGACAGCCGTGTTTTGAGATGGTCGAGGTCGAGTGCCCCTAAAATAACCTGCTCATTAATAAGAGATTCAAATCCACTAAAAAGAAAAATGAATAACAGTTTTGTTTGCATCTAGCTATATGGTGCCCAGGTGTAACATCCCTGATTGGCATATCTGCCAGATTAATTTGAATAGGTGGAGAAACAAACACACGTTTCATACCTCTAATATGTCATTCATCCTTATTCTTTATTTCGATTTTGCCTTAAAGAGTTTTTCCACATCTTACAAATTCCTCTTCCGGGCCCTTTTTAAGTTTTACACTTTATTCATGTCCTTTACTTTTTGGCAGATCCTTTTTTTACTGTGTTTGGCTTTTCTTTGCCACCCACCTCATATCTTATCGTCAACCATGCGGGACACTTAACTCCACAATGGTTTCATCCCCCCGTGCACAGGCTCTTTGCGACATGCGGGTGGCGGAGTAGCACGGGGAATTTATGGTTATTGGGACATTTCATGACGAGTAGAAAACATTTCACCCCCTTCTCTTTCTCCCTTTGTCCCTAAAAGCCCTCAAATGTTCTCATAAAATGTTCTAATCCCCTTTTTAAGTATTACTTTTTATCTCGAGCAAAAAGTTTTTGTTTTTTCCCATTTCTTTTCTTTTTTTGCCGCGAAGACTGGAAGAAGCCGATAATTTAATTTTGGCCTTTTGCTTCCCCTATTGTTGGGGGGGGAATTTCCAGAAAATCTTAGCATGTTGTAAAAGGAAAGCAAGCGGGTTTATGCAACCAATTTTCTTCGAGTGCCAAGGCTTAATTTTGGCTATGAAGTTTCCCTTATCATCTTTTCCTCAGTTTTTTTCTTCTTATTCTTCTATGTTACCTCACTCACAATTTAAATCCTTTCATCATGCCCTTTTGAGTATTCTTTGTTTTCCAAATTTTCATATCAACCTGTATTGCTCTCCTGATCTTTTGCAAAATTCGTTTGGGGAAATTTTGTCACTTAAGCTCGTGCTCGGATCCCTGACATGAAAAATTACCGTGGTGCTCGTCCGTCATAGTACCGCCACGAGACAGCTTTGACCAACTCTACAGGGGCTGCCTCGGGTTATGATGAATTTTCCCAATTAATGCCGTGTAGTATTTTTGACTTCAACTTTTCGATGTATTTGAATTGATCTCTAAGGTTTTTGACATTCGGATCATTTTTGACCTTCAAATATCAAAAAAAAGGTAATTTCGTGTTGTGATGAAATGGGCAATATCTCAAATTTACGTATTATCACACTAATCATCATTTTTCTGGAAAGTCATAGATGCCATGATACTACAACGCGCATGATTTTCATTCTTAATTCCATGATTAGAACTGTCCTCTATATACGCACTTAACTTTATTTAATGTTGAAAATCACAAGCGTGACAATTTAAGAGGAAATTTTAAAGTTATGAAACTTAGCAAAATTAGATATAACACTCCAAGTATAAGTTATCGGTTGTTTGTAGTTTTTTTTTTACGTGTAGTCAATGCCCTGTAGCTCCCTTTCGCGCAGAGTTAGGTTTTGATTTTCTAAATTCCTTTGGGGTATGATCTTTTGTCCTCGAACGTGTGCGCAGCATGATTTTTTAGAGGGGCGCCTGTTGAAGGTTCTGCCCCTCGGTTCATCTCCGCCGTCGAGGGTCGGGTTTGATGGCAGCATGGGGGTAGACTTCGGCACTTAGTAAGGAAAGTATCACACGCGGGACTCGAACCCAAGAAGACGAGTTCACCACTTCCACAGTTGCCATGGCCCGTTTCCCATGTGGTTAGTTTCGACTATGATTTTATCTGTTTTTCAAAGCAATAAACGCAGCGCACTCCATCAGAAATGCCAACAGCGTCAAACCCAGCTAGCAAAATCATCTTGTGACAGAGGCGTTAGGCATTTTTGATGGAAGAATTTGTAACAAAGTATCCTTTTTTCCCATGCTACTTTGGTTTTTTTAAAGTTTGTCTGATGCTCGTCGGCTGTCGGAAGCATTTTTGGATGCCCTGTATACCTGAGAGGGACCTCGTGTATGTGGCCTCTGATCCCTATAGGACATGTAGGAGGGAAGGGTCCATTCCTGCATTGCGGCCTGTATATTTCTCTATCCTTGGGTGGTCAAACATCTAAGCCATTGGAGATGCGCGGTTTTTTACCTAGACCGTGCCAAGAACTTTCTCTGAAAATGGAGCATCCTAGGGGACAAATTTCCCCCTGTCTGTCCCAAATTTTGGGCCAGACATTGTAATGTGTGTCGTTGGCAGTGGTGCTATATACTTAGAAGCAGCTTGATGCCGTGGACGCTCCTTCACGTGTCACTCACATCATGAGGCTGCCAGAGTGTCACACAGGTGGGAGTGCTAGAACTGGCTCGTACTCTCCTACCTTTATTTCTGTCGCCAAAAATAGCCAAATTACACCCACAGTCGTTGTTGCAACCGAATAACATTGATTGTGATTTTTTAAACACAAGGTGATCAAATGATAAAAAAATCAGATCAATGAAAAAAAAGAATCAACCGAAGTAGAGGTATCACACGTATACCTACTCTAGAAAAGAAAATATTTTCATCAAGGCTGGCAGCAGGCATATCAGATTAGGTCAGTGGTATTTGTGGCGCAAAGGCGGACATGCACCTCTGTATTTTTTCTATATCAACTGACTTTTATAGTGGTCAGTTGATCTAGTTCTTTTTCATGTTGAGGGACCACGTACTGGACTAAGCTTCAGTGAGAAGTCCTCTGACACTATTTTGTAGCGGGTCTTCATCCTCCTCTTTTATATCTTCTTCATTCCTTTCTCTCCTCCCATTATTTCCCCCCCAAACCTTTCTCAATCCAATTTTTCTCTCATCCCTTTTCGTTTTTGTTTTTTCGTCCAATTAGCCTCCTTCTTTCCCACTCTTCCTTCCTTTCCTTCTTTTTCTTTCAGTATAGTTTCTCCTCCCCTCTCTCTCTCCCCCGGGCCATCTTTCTCCTTCCCTCCTCCTCCCCTCTCCCTCTCTTCTCTTCTCCCCTCTCTCTCGGCTTCTCTCTCTCTCTCTCCTCTCTCTCCTGCTCTCCTCTCTCTCTCTCTCTCTCTCTCCTTCCCCCCCTCTCCCCCTCTCTCTCTCTCTCTCTCTCCCCCTCTCCCCCTCTCTCTCTTCTCTCTCGTCCCCTCTCTCTCTCTCTCTCTCCTCTCCTCTCTCTCTCCTCTCTCTCTCTCTCTCTCTCTCTCTCTCTCTCTCTCCTCTCTCCTCTCTCTCTCTCTCTCTCCTCTCTCTCTCTTTTCTTCTCCCCCCTTTTCTTCCTTTCTTTTTTTCGTCCCTCCATCCATCCTTCCATCTTTCTTCCTTCCTTTTTTTCCCAGTCTCCTTCCCTCCCTCTCCCTCTCCCTCTTTCCACCCTTTGCCTCCCTCCCTCCCTCCTTCTTTCTCTGTCTCTTTAATGACCCCACCCTCTTTCGCACTCCCAAAATAGAAATCCCGGGGGAGAAGCCCACTATTTTTGGCACCCAGCACGAGTACAAGATTGGGGACACGGCGCCCCCTCACCTGTGTCTCCGCGCCCTCACGCCCTCCGGCCCTCCTCTCCCCGGTACATCAAAGACATAATAGTGAGTATTAACCCCAAAAATAGTATATAGAGGATTATAATAGTATAGGTTATAGAGGATAGTATATAGATTATTATCGTTGGTAGTATCCCTTGTTTTGGTTTGTTTTGTGTTTGGTTGGGATTCACGAAGGTTTGTATCGGGATGTTTTTTTATAGTTACATGTATGACTCATTCGATTTGTTGTGCTTTTGTTGCTGTACTGGTGAATCATTATTGGTCTGTTTTCTTCGTGTGTGGGTAGGGGATCTTTCTTTCTTTCTTTCTTTCTTTTCTTTCTTTTTTTTTCTTCCTTCTCTTTCTTTCTTTCTTCTTTTCTTTTATTTTTTCTCTAAATATATATATCTCGGTCTAGCTTTCACTCTAGCTCCTATCTTTCTTCTTCTTTTTTCTCTCTCTAGCTCTTACTCTCTCTCCTCGGGCTCTTCTGTACCTCTCTTTCACCCTTCCCTCGCTCCTAACTCTCCCTGCCTTTCAACCGTTTAACTCACTCGCTCCCCCGCGGACCCTAAACCACTCGCAGCGAGCCCATTGTTTTCATCCTTCTGCCTCGGGGTTTTTTTGCGGATTCCACACGCTCTTTTCAAGATCTTATTATATCCACCATACTGCGGCGGCGGAGCATTCTTGTGTTCTTTTGCTTTACTCTCTTCCGGCTGTCACTCCCCGGGCCGCTCTGGTTTATATTTATTTATTCATTATTTTACGAATGCTAGTTTTGAAGGTATGCGAATGATTACTAGGTTTTGTTTTTGTTAATAATTTTTTTTCTTTCTTTTTCCTCCGATTTGGTGGAAGTACTTAACATTAGCGGTGATGTTGTCTGTCTGTGTGAGCTTAAAGATATGAATAATGGATGTAGAAGAAAACTTGGAAAAATGTAATTTTTTCATAGATTTATAATACCTATGAACGATGATGGTAGAGGGTTGTTTTTTTCACTCAATTAATCAAACTCCGAGCTAAAAATAGTGTGGCTACTCAGACTTAAGCAGAACACTATGTCATTTCCAACGTACAATAGTGGTTCTTCTTCCCGAGAGAACTAACAGGCATATAGCCCCTTTCCACTCACTTGTAATCTTTGTTAAAACATGTGTGTACGACCTCCATTTCTAGAAGTAATTGCTTAAACAGCTGTACATTTCTTTATCACAGTCGAGCTGCACGCACTTATTCTCAGTGTGGGAAAACTTTCGGGTTTCAGGAGGTTAGGCGAAACGGAAGCTCTTTTTTGTTGCAAGTCGTGTTGTGCAAATGTGTGTATCCAGTTGTTATGAATGATATGAACTCAAAACAAAAAGACAGATAACAGCAGCTGCCTTCTGTATTATGTTGCTGTTATCTCTTCAGGGACGCAACTTAATGGTTCTCACAGCTTCATGGTGTTTTTAAATTTGTCAGATCACCGTAGACTGACTTTTATGTTAATCTCCTTCGTTATTTACACCGTTATTAAAAAGCAAGCACAGTGTGTGAGGCTCAGTCAATTTGTTAATTTGTTTTTTCCCAAATTACATTCTGGAGTAACGAATATGTAGTGTTGTTCAGTCTAAGCTCTGGTATAATTTTCAGGCTGCTTTTTTAGTAGCACAATTTCGATATTAATATTGTTGAGTGAGCAATATTTTTTTTACGGGAACGTTGTTAAAATCTTGAGAGAAAAACTAGCCTCTAATAAACACACTGAGTTAACTTGCATCAGCCCAAGAATGTAACTGCATCGGTCACACTTTGTACTGTTCACAGAGACTATGATGATATATTAGCTATAAAAAGTGCCGTCACCCATGATGTTGATCACGACATGGTGTGGAACAGAGGCTCTCATACTTCAGTACACGCACGCCACGGAATCTCGATTTTTTTAACGGAAGTGCGTTGTCACGGTTATTTTATGCGCATTGCTTAGTCCCCCAGATGGTCTTTGGAAACCTTAACCTCGCCTGTGTGTGCTTAGCGTCACTAGGCCTCGGCAATATACAATGGAAGCCTCGCCCATACACCTTAGTAGCCTCAGACTCCCGCCACACTCTGGACCCTTCTCTCTCCCTCACACGCCGCCATGAAAACACCCTTTATGGGGAAGGATTGTCATAATAATCATACGAAATATCCAAAAAAGTGAAACATGCATCGATAGTACTTTTCTTCTGTTTGGGGGCATATAGGAAAGAGGAAGACGAAAATAGATGTAGTATTATTTCCCGCCACTGCATGGCAGGTTCTAACATCGTTTAGAAATCGGCTGCCAGACATCAGTGCCAAACTAGCCCGAAAACTTTTTATATACGATCAGCATGACAAACTGACAAATTTTAAACTGTCGTATTGAAATTTACAATATTAAACGAAGTAGAGAGAGAGAGAGAGACAGAGAGAAAGAGAGAAGAGAGAAAGAGAGACAGAGAGAGACAGAGACAAAAGACAGAAAAGACAGAGAGACAAAAAGAGACAGAGACAGAGACAGAGACAGAGACAGAGACAGAGACAGAGACAGAGACAGAGACAGAGACAGACAGCAAAAGGCCAAAAAGACCAGCCCGGCAAACAATTAAAGAACAAAACAAAAAGGGCAAACAGAACAAAACAAACACTAAAGAAAAAAAGGGCGGGATCGAGAGGGAAGAACAATTTTAAGACAAAACAGGAACCGCCAGGGGGCCCGGGGCCCCGTTTACCCAAAATTCGGGTTTGGGTTCAACTAGAGTGATTTTCCATTTATTACAAACCAAAAAATTTTGTGTTGCCTTTGGGTCAAGCTGTAAGGCCTACCATTTTCAAAAGGGTAAAACATTTTCCCTTTTCTGGCGTTATAAATGGGTTGGGTGTGGCTAGACGATTCCCCCAATTCCCCACAAACTTTACAAATATGGGAAAGGAAATGGCTTAGGGGGGTGTAATGGTAAATTACTTTATTGCATGCAAAGAGGGGGTTTAAAAGAACCCCCCCACCCCCCCCTTTGGGAAGAATCTTCCTTTTTATTTCTCTAGCAGGTTTTTTTAAGTTTAAAATTTTAACCACAAAAGATGTGTCCATTCGAAAGTTTCTATTTTGCCAACAATCCTTATTACAACGCCATGAATAATGTAAAATTCGTATATTTTAATTTTGCATAAACCTATGTTGACCATGACAACACTTAGTTGTAGCTGGTTTGGTAGGGAATAATGGCAAATAAGACTAGCATCACAACCCTTGCAAGTCTGGTCAGGGTTGTCTCCTGCTACTGGTAACATGTAACCCAGTACAACCAGACGTATGGTCGGATCGTCGGCAGCTAAACCGGCTACCCCACTGGTTCTACCAGTGAGGAGGGTGTGCTGGACACCCAGATGGACTAAAAATAAGACCATCTTTAAGGGCAGATGAACTCACTATTGAGTCAATGGCCATCCAGCCCCAGCTATGGGTGAAAGAGTGGGCAGCCTGGAGTTAAACCCTACAGGGGGTTCTGCGTCCCTGGCCACGTTGAGCAGTGAGGCCAATCCCTGACATAGATTGGTTGTGGAGGGGTTTGCGACCAATCCCTGTAAAAACCTAACTTAGCCACAAACATATTAAGAGGTAGAGGCAGGGGGTCCGGACCATGCAGACCCCTCCAATGCCGACGCAGGGGGGGGGGGGTTCTGCCTATGACGAGTGCGGGGCAAAGCCCTCGGGAATCCCGCACTTTAAATCGAGTGGTAGGGCCCCCTAGCCCAATTTTTTTTATGGGGGTGGCCGGGGCGGTGCAGAGGCGGCGCCTGCCCGTCGAATCACTACTGGGATAAACCTCCGGAAGGTTCTTCGTGTGGGCTCGTGGAACGTTCTGAGCCTCTCAGACGATCGTCGACTACCTCTCCTATCGGGCGAGCTCAGTAGGCTGAGGGTGGATATAGTGGGACTCTCTGAGACGAGGAGGCCTGGCAGTGGCGAGACTAGCAGTGGGGGTTACACCTACTACTGGTCCGGCATGAGCAATGGCGACCTTTTTCCGGGGAGTAGCTATAAGCATCTTCAACAACTGCAGCCGTCAGTTGTTGAGGTTACTCCGGTTGATGAGCGTATAATGCGGGTGAGGATGAAACACACTCTGGGTTTCATGTCTCTTGTTGCAGTGTACGCTCCTACCGAGGTGCGTAAAACTGAAGAGAAGGAGATGTTCTTACGCCAAACTTGACTCTGTATTAGACCAGTGTCCTCCTCGGACACACTCATTGTCTTGGGCGACTTCAATGCTACTACTGGCACTGTGAGAGATGGCTACAATTTTATGTGTTGGTCCCCATGGCTCCGTTACCAGAAACATTAACAGTTCTCTGCTTCTGAATTTTGTAAGGTCCAGAAGGTTGAGAATTGCAGGTTCTTGGTATCAGAGACCAGAGCTGCACCTCTGGAAATGGTATAGTAATGCCGAAGGGGTAGCTAAGTAGATCGACCACGTCCTCGTTAGTACTCGTTGGAGGATCCTCCAGAACTGCAGGGTTTAACGTAGTGCTGAGTTCTTTGGAACAGATCACAGACTTGTTGTTGCTACACTTAAGCTTCATGTCAAGTCCAGAAGAATCTCAAGAGGTAACCATACTGTGTTTCATCTTGAGAAACTGAAGGACTTGACATGGGCTCATGCGTATGCGGTGGCAGTCTCAAATCGGTTTAATGTGCTCGGTGCCCTCGTGGACCCTGTAGAACTGTGGCATACCTTCAAACGTGAAACTCTATAGGCTGCCAAGGAGTGTATTGGGGAGCGCCCGAGGTCAAAGCGTGGTTTTGTCTCGACGGAGACGCTGGAGAAAATCGAGGAGAGTCGCGCTGCCAGGCTGGCTGGGAATCAGGACCAGCACAGGGCTCTGTCACGCCGGACTAGAACCCTCCTGGGGAGAGACAAGGAGAGGTATGTCAGGAGTCTCGCTGAGGATGTCGAGGGTCATTTGAACGTTAATGACCTCCGACCCGCCTACCGAGCCCTGAAGAAGCTCCGTTTCATGTCTCCTTCTCGGGCGAATGCTATTCGAACAGCAGATGGGCGCCTCGTGTCGGACATGGATGGGCAGATGGCTCGTTAGGCTGAGTACTTTGGGCAGTTGTTCACGGTGGACCCCCCAATTGAGCAGCTTCACAGCACTGGGTTACGGGCAGTGGATGCCGATCCTCCCATTGACGAAACCGCACCCTCTCTTAACGAAGTCAGATAGGCTGTAGCAAAGTTGAGGGTGGAAAGGCAGCTGGTGTTTGTAATATCAGTGGGGGAGCTCCTCAAAGCTGGGGGTGAGGCCATGATCCGTGGGTTGCATGCTGTCCTGACTGCCGTGTGTCAATCAGGTACCATTCCTCCTGACTGGAAAAGGGGGCTGGTCGTCCCTATCTGGAAAGGGAAAGGGGACCGTCAGGACTGCAGCAATTACCGCGGTATTACACTGCTCAGCGTGCCAGGCAAGGTGCTTGCCCATCTATTGCTGACACGGATCCGCAGTCATCTGGTGAAGCATCAGAGACCTCAGCAGTCTGGGTTCACGCCTGGTAAGTAAAAACGGACCGTATCCTAGCGCTTCCTGTACTGGTGAACGTCGACATGAGTTTCGACAGGGGGTGCTTGCGCCTATGTTGATCTCAAGAAGGCGTTTGACTCAGTGCAACGTGAGACACTCTGATATCTTCTGCGACTTCGCAGGATTCCTGCAAGGACTATTGGTTTGATGACTGGTCTGTATTCTGGGACTGAGAGTACTGTGAGGTGTGGGGGAGGTGTATCCAGCTTCTTTCCTGTGAATACAGGAGTGAGGCAAGGGGGCATCCTTGCCCCATCACTTTTCAACACTTGTATGGACTGGGTATTGGGCAAAGTTGTAGATCAAAGTGATTGTGGAGCATCCCTCGGCAACACCAAGATCACTGATCTTGTTTTTGCCAATGATACAGTAATTTTTGCTGAGTCGCTGGTGGTCCTGGTGATGGCTCTTGAGGCGCTGCACGAGGAGGCAAAGCCTTTGGGACTTGAGGTCTCCTGGCTTAAGACCAAGGTCCAGGTGTTTGGAGGCTTACTAGATGAAACAGTACAGTCCCGTTCATGCGTGCGGCGAGGACGTTGAGATCTTGGAAAGTTTTACATACCTTGGTAGCGCAGCCCATAATGACGGCGGGTCACGTCAAAAAGTCTTACGGCGGATTGGCATAGCCCACGGTGTTATGGACTCGCTCAGCAGGAGTATTTGGCGTTGTCGGTACCTGTGGCGGAGGAAAAAGATCCGGATCTTCAAGTCGCTTGTGATCCCTGTCTTACTCTATGGTTGTGAGACTGGAAATTAAATAGGGGACTTGAAGAGACGAATCGATGCCTTTGGTAATAAGTGTCTTTGGGAGAATCATGGGGTATCGCTGCGATGATTACGTGTCAAATCAGCGATTGCACCGTGAGACTGAATCGAGACCCATTACCTGCATAGTCCGTCAGCGCCAACTTCGGCTATATGGGCATGTAGCACGCTACCCTGATCCTTCTCATCGGGTTGTATCTGTAAGAGACAATCCGGCGTGGAGGAAGGCCAAGGGGGGGGCCCACAAGCCCTCTGGGCCCGGTGGCAAGTTGATGTTTCTTTTGGGAGAGCTGCTTGGTATGGGAAAGGAGCCTGCATGGGGACTCGCGCGTGGTGACCCCCGGGAGTGCGTCGTAGGGTTGGCGAGGCGACGCGTCCCCCGGCGTATGCCCTCAATGATTGATTGATTGATTGAAAACCCCTAGACCCGACGTCCTGGAGCTGACGGGAGGATCCCAGACGGCCCACCAGATGGCATGTCAGCTCACTGTTTTAGTCCATACCTGTTCCTTCCTTCCTCGACCCCACACACCCAACACCCATCTGTGTAAATATTATTCCACTACCTGAAAGAAGCTTTGTCTATCTATAAAATATCCCAATTGACGGTATTTACATCAAAGCAGTATTACATATCGTCAGCATAATTAGTTTAATGGCGAGAGCTACATGGAAAGGGCACAGTGGTATTACTCACAAAATGGCAAGGTATCAAATGTATTAATACCCTACCTACTTTATAATTTATGTTATTACCATCAACGCACAAACAAAAATATAATTATGCACTTCATTACATAACCATAAGACAAATTTTATGACAGGTTGCTAAGTGGTGAATCTTTTGTTAGTTTTTTTTGTGTTGAGATATTGAATTAAAGGAGATGTGACTCACAGGATCACTCGAAAAGTACTTATTTGTAGCTTATATGTGCTTTTGTGTGTGTGTGTGGTGTTTATAAGTATGTGAGAGAGAAAAGAGAGAGAGAGAGAGAGAGAGAGAGAAGAGAGAATGAGAGAGCAATAACAGTTGACGCTCACAGTGTCACTTGACGCCTGCAAGTTCAGGCTTCGCGCTCTTAGTTCGAAAATTCATCCCTGGAAACCCGTGCGGTTACAAACCACCGTGAGCAAAGGGATCGTGTGTATGTGGCGTATGAGATCCCAGCTTTACTTATATATATATATATATATATATATAGAAGAAGAGAGAGAGAGAGAGAGAGAGAGAGAGAGAGAAAAGAGAGAGGAGAGAGAGAGAGAGAGAGAGAGAGAGAGAGAGAGAGAGAGAGAGAGAGAGAGAGAGAGAGAGAGAGGAGAGAGAGAGAGAGAGAGAGAGAGAAGTAGAAAAATGAAGATGCGAAAATATGAAAATAATCTCCAAAAATTATGTCAACAGCATTGGTACAGATCAGCGTGATAAAAAGATGAGAGAGAAGAGAGAGAGAGAGAGAGGAGAGAAGAGAGAGAGAGAGAGAGAGAGAGAGAGAGAAGAAGAGGAGAGAGAGAGAGAGAGAGAGAGGAGAGAGAGAAGAGAGGAGAGAGAGAGAGAGAGAAGAGAGAGAGAGAGAGAGAGAGAGAGAAAAGAGAGAAGAGAGAAGAGAGAGGAGAGAGAGAAAAAGAGAGAGAGAGAGAGAGAGAGAGAGAGGAAAAAAAAAATTGTGATTAACAATTAACAATTAAGACAACCTGATCACGCGCTGGACATTATCTCGGCTGTTACCCCTTCCGGACAAAGATAAGAGCTCATAAATACGATCTCTTAGCAGGGCTAAAATCTCACACACATACACAACCCATCGCCATCCTCAAGGGGGATGGTAACTACCGACGTTTCTAGGGAAAGATTTATAAGCCGTGAGCAAGGCTCGAACATGCGCTCAAGTAACACCCTTAACTAACTGTATCACACGGACAATGTGTGGGTGTTGTGTGGTGTGTGCGTGTGCGTGTGCGTGCGTGTGAGTGTGCGTGTGCGTGTGCGTGTGTGTGTGTTGGATGCACTTTTTCAGTGCATAAGAATAAGGCATGATAGGTACGCTACTATAGGGAAAGGGATGTGTGGTTCCCTCAAACAGTAACAGTCTGTTCGTCACCGAAAAAGCCTGGCAGCCTTGAGCAGGGCACGACCAAGCTTGCAGGGTCACAGGCCAGGACGCTGCCAATTCCTGTGTCCCGCTCGCTTATCAACACTCACCTGATATCAACGCTGGTTGCAACATTTTTTTGGGAATTTTTTTTTCCTGTATAACTTGTCTTGTCTCTGCGAGTCTCTTCCTGTGCGTTCGTCTGTAAATGTGTGTGTGTGTGTCGTGTGTGTGGTGTCTTGTGCGTGCGTCGTGCGTGCGTGCGTGCGTGCGTGCGTGTGTGTGTGTGCGTGCGTGTGATTTCAATCCAACCGTGGCCTGATCATGCGCTTGACTTGCGATCACCAGCGATTACCCTTCTTGGAAAGTTAAGAACTTAGAGCTCACAGAGACCAAACTTTGCAATTCCTGTGTCCCGCTTATCAACACTCACCTGATATCAACGCTGGTTGCAACATTTTTGGGGGAATTTTTTTTTTCTGTATAACTTGTCTTGTCTCTGCGAGTCTCTTCCTGTGCGTTCGTCTGTAAATGTGTGTGTGTGTGTGTCGTGTGTGTGTGTCTTGTGCGTGGCGTGCGTGATGCGTGCGTGCGTGCGTGTGTGTGCGTGCGTGTGATTCAATCCAACCGTGGCCTGATCATGCGCTTGACTTGCGATCACCAGCGATTACCCTTCTTGGAAAGGAAAGAACTTAGAGCTCACAAGAGACCAACTTTGGGTAAAGCTGGGGCCTCACACACACCACACATCCGTTACTCATGGGGACAAAAAGCAACCCGAATTTGGAAGTGAAAAATCACTTGAGCGTAGATGAACTTGGGACCACAGAGCGGCCTGACACTCTGGACAACTAAACCACGCAAGCGGTATGTGTTATATATATATATATATATATATATATTATATATATATATATATATAATATTAATCTATTTTAAAAAGTATATAATATATTTAT
>JACEEZ010011593.1:0-10118 GCA_016584305.1 Chionoecetes opilio
TTTCCCATATGTATAATTAAAAACCAAAAAAAGGTAATGGAAAAATTTTGCTTTCAAAACGGATTTTAAAAAAGCATATTGTATAAACCATAAAATGTGGTTTCCATGAATAGCTAGTTATCTGATATATAGCTGTTTTCCTTCAAATTGGAGTATAAAATCCTCTTTTAAAATAATTTGCACCTTTTAGTAGCTACAATTACATTAAGTAATAAATAGAAGAGTAATAGTTATTTTTTGTGATATAACGGTATATTGCAAGCGTTTTAGTTTCTTGAAACTGAAGCGTTTTTGTTTTATAAAAGTAGTTTTACTTATCATATTGCTTTTAAACCCATAAAAATGTAGTGTTTTCAATGATATTAGCTAGTTATCGGTGATTTTATAGCTTTTTCCCTTTACAAATTGAAGTATAAATCCTCTTTGTTGAATAATTTGCACCTATAAGTAGCTTACATTACATTAAGCTATTAAATATAAGAGTAAGAGGTTATTAATTGTGATATAACGGTATATTGCAAAGTTTTTCATAGTTTTTTGGGTAAACTGTAGCGTTATTGTATATATACAAGTATTTTTACTTATCAAATTGCTAAAAAAACCCAAAATAAATGTAGTGTTTTCAATGATATTAGCTTGTTGTCGGTGATATATAGTGTTCTCCTACAAATTGATGTATAAAATCCTCTTTTAGAATAATTGCACCTATAAGTAGCTTACATTACATTAAGCTATTAAATAAAGAGTAAGAGGTTATTAATTGTGATATAACGGAATTGCAAGCGTTTTATAGTTCTTGTAAACTGTAGCGTTAGGTTTATTTTATACAAGTAGTTTTATTATCTATTGCTATAACCATAAAATGTAGTTTTTACAAATGAATATTAGCTAGTTATCGGTGATATATAGCTGTTTTCTACTAAATTGAAGCATAAAATACTCTTTTAGAGTAAATGCACCTATAAGTAGCTTACATTAATTAAGCTAATAAATAGAAGAGTAAGAGGTTATAATTGTGATATTAACGGTATATTCAAGCGTTTTTCTATAGTTTTTGTAAACTGTAACGTTATTGTATATATACAAGTAGTTTTACTTATCATATTGCTAAAACCCAATAAAATGTAGTGTTTCAATGATATTAGCTAGTTATCGGTGATATATAGCTTTTCCTACAAACTGAAGTATAAAAACCTCTTTTTAAAATAATTTGCACCTATAAGTAGCTTACATTACATTAAGCTATTAAATTGAGGAGTAATAGGTTATTTATTGTGATATAATGGTATATTGCAAAGCGTTTTTCATAGTTTCTTGTAAACTGTAGCGTTATTGTATATATACAAGTAGTTTTAATAAATATATTAGCTATAAAACCATAATAATGTCGCTGTTTCAATGATGTTAGCTAGTCTATCAGTGAAGAGTTGTTTTTTCTACAATGAAGTATATTTCTTTATATATGTAGCTAATAGCTTTGGATATTGCTACAACATATTTTACAAAATTAATAGCTAAAAATATGTATTTTTCATGAAATTTAGATATCAATTTTTTAATCTTAAAAAAATGTTTTTTCAAGTATTTCAATGTTTTTTGAAAAGGCTAAAAAAATGTCGAAATTTGGACATTATCAGGCCACTTTTACACAACTATACTTTACAATTTTATGAGCCTAAAAATATTATTTTCATTGACAGTTAGGTATCAATTTTAATCTCAAAACAAAGTTTTTTTCAGTATTTTAATGCATTTTTGAAAGCTCTTAAAAATGTCAAAATTTGCATATTCAGCAACTTTTACACATACTAGTATTTTATAATATTAAGAGCTTAAAATATGTATTTTTTCATGAAATTTCTGTATCAATTTTATTCATGAAATAACGTTTTGCAGTGTTTTAATGTATTTTTGAAGGGCTAAAAAATGTCGAAAATTGACATTATCAGCCCTTTTTTGATAGAGAAATTCAAATGTGGTATTAATGGTGTTTTGTTAGAAAATTTCTATTTTTAAACTACTCAAGCTTATAATAGGAGTTTTGATTACTCTTTATTGTGAACAATTGTATATTATAAAGTGTTTTTCATAGTTTCTTTTAATTGTTGTGTTATATCATTAATAGAAGGAATTTACCTTATGATAATGCTTATATACCCTCAAAATGTGTTCTTTTCAATGATTTAGCTAGTTATCGGTGATATATAGCTGTTTTCCTACCCAACAAATTTGAAAGTTCTACAATCCTTTTTCTTAGAATAATTGCACTATAAGTAGCTTACTTACATTAAGATAAAATAAATAGAAGAGGAATAGGTTATTTATGTTATAAACGTATATTGCCAAGCGTTTTTCATAGTTTCTTGTAAACTGTAGCGTTATTGTATATATACAAGTAGTTTTACCTATCATATGCTATAAAAACCTATAAAATGTTGTGTTTCAAATGACATTAGCTAGTATCCCCCCCCCCCCCCCGTGAGATATATAGCTGTTTTCCTAAAATTAAAGTATAAAATCCTCTTTTAGAATAATTTGCACCTATAAGTAGCTTAAATTACATAAAGCTATTAATAGAAGAGTAAGAGGTTATTATGTGATATAAACTGTATATTGCAAGCGTTTTTCATAGTTTCTTGTAAACTGTAGCGTTTATTGTATATATACAAGTAGTTTACTTATCAATTGCTATAAACCCATAAATGTAGGTTTTTAATGATATTAGCTAATTATTGTGATATATAGTGTTTTCCTACATATGACGTTATAAAAATCTCTTTTTAGAATAATTTGCACCTATAAGTAGCTTACATCTACAATAAGCTATAAATATAAGAGTAGGGTTATTTATTGTGATATAACGCGTATATGCAAGCTGGTTTCATAGTTTCTTGGTAAACTGTAACGTTATTGTATATATACAAGCTAGTTTTACTTATCATATGCCCTATAAACCCCCATAAAAATGTTGTGTTTTCAATGATATTAGATAGTTATCGGTGATATATAGCTGTTTTCCTACAAAGTGAAGTATAAAATCCTCTCTCTTTAGAATAATTGCACCTATAGTAGCTTACAATTAAAAC
Source organism: Chionoecetes opilio (assembly GCA_016584305.1). NCBI lineage: Eukaryota > Metazoa > Arthropoda > Malacostraca > Decapoda > Majidae > Chionoecetes > Chionoecetes opilio. Next base: position 3,087 of record JACEEZ010011593.1, read on the forward strand.
AAGCTATTCAAATAGGAAGAGTAAGAGGTTAATTTATTGTGATAAACTGTAGATGCAAGCGTTTTTCATTGTTTCTTGCAAACTGTAAGCTGTATTGTATATATAAAGTAATTTCTATTTATCCATATTGCTATAAACCCAGAAAATGTAAGTGTTTTCAATGATATTAGCTTGTTGTCGGTGATATATAGCTGTTTCCTACAAATGATGGATAAAATCCACTGTTTTTAGAATAATTGTGCAGCTATAAGTTAGCTTACATTACATTAAAGCATTAAATCAAAAGAGTAAGAAGGTTATTAATGTGATATAACGGTATATTGCAAGCGTTTTCATAGTTCTTGTAAACGTAGAGATTATGGTATATATACAAGTAGTTTTACTTATCATATTGCTATAACCAGAAATGTAGTGTTTCAATGAATTAGCTAGTTATCGGTGATATTATAGCTGTTTTCCTACAAATTGAAGTATAAAATACTCTTTTTAGGGAGTAAGATGCACCTATAAGTTAGCTTACATTCATTAAGCTAATAAATAGAAGAGTGAGGGTATTTATGTGATATAACGGTAATTGAAGCGTTTTTATAGTTTGCTTGTAAACTGTAACGTTATTGTATATATACAAGAGTTTTACTATCCATATGCTTATAAACCCATAAATTGTATAGTGTTTTCAATGATATTAGCTAGTTATCGGTGAGAATAAGCTGTTTTCCTACAAACACTGAAGTTATAAAATCCTCTTTTAAAATAATGTGCACCTATAAGTTAGCTTACAACTACATTAAGCTAAATAAATTGAGGAGTAATAGGTTATTTATTGTGATATAATGGATATTCGCTTGCGTTTTCATAAGTTTCTTTTAAAAATGTTAGGCGTTATTGTATTAACAAGTAGTTTACTAATCATATTGACTATAAAACCATAAAATTGTAGTGTTTCAATGATGTTAGCTAGTTATCAGTGAAGCAGTTGTTTTTTTTCTACAAATTGAAGTATATTCTTTATATATAGATTTCTAAATAGCTTTGGATATTTGGCTACAACTATATTTTACAAAATTAATAGCTAAAAATATGTATTTGTCATGAAAGATAGATATCAATTTTAATCTTAAAACAATGTTTTTTCAAGTATTGCAATGTTTTTTTGAAAGGCTAAAAATGTTCGAAATTTGACATTATTCAGCACTTTTACACAACATACTTACAATGTATGAGCTAAAAATATGCATTTTCATGAAATTAAGTATCAATTTTAATCCTCAAAACAACGTTTTTTCATAGGATTAATGCATTTTTGAAAGCCTTAAAAATGTCAAATTGCATTATTCAGCACCTTGTACCACAACTATATTTTATAATATTAAGAGCTTAAAAATATGTATTTTTATGAAAATGTATGTATCAATTTACTATCATCAAAATAACGTTTTTTCAAGTGTTTTAATGTATTTTTGAAGTGGCTAAAAAATGTCGGAAAATTGACATATTCCAGCCCTTTTTTGTAGAGAAATTCAAAAGGTGGTAATTAAGTTGTTTTCGTTAAGAAATTTCTTATTTTAAACTACTCAAGCTGTTATATAGGAGTTGATACTCTATAATTGCTGATACAATTGTATATTATACGATGTTTTTCATAGTAGTTAGTTTCTTGTTAATTGTTGTGTTCTATATTAATAGAAGGAATTTACTATGATAATGCTTTATACCCTCAAAATCTGTTCTTTCAATGATTTTAGCTAGTTATCGGTGAGATATAGCTGTTTTCTACAAATTGAAGTACAATCCGTTTTTTTAGAATAATTGCACCTATAAGTAGCGTACATTACATTTAAAGCATACTCAATAGAAGAGTAATAGCGTTATTATTGTTATTAACGGTATATTGCCAGCGTTTCTAGTTTTCTTGTAAAACTGTAGCGTTTTGTATAATACAAGTAGTTTTACTTAATCATATTGACTATAAACCTTATAATAATGTTGTGTTTGCAATGATATTAGCTAGTATCGGGATATATAGTGTTTTCTACAAATTTAAAGTATAAAATCACTTCTTTTTAGAATAATTTGCACTAATAAGTAGCTTACATTACATAAAGCTATTAAATAGAAGAGTAAGGAGTTAATTTATTGTGATATAATGATATATTCGCAAGCGTTTTGCTATAGTTTCTTGTAAAACTGATAGCGTTTATTGTATATTATACAGTAGTTTTACTTATCATATTGCTATAAACCATAAAATGTAGTGTTTTTAATGATATTAGCTATATAGGGTGATAATAGTCTGTTTTCCTACAAATTGAAGTATAAATCCTCTTTTTAGAATAAATTGCCACCTATAAGTAGCTGTACATTACAATTAAGCTATTAGATATAAGAGAAGAGGTTATTTATTGTGATATAACGGATATTGCAAGCGGTTTCATAGTTTCATTGTAAACTTGAAACGTTATTGTATATATACAAGTAGGTGTTACTTATTCATATTGCTATTATAAAAAAAAAACCCATAAAATGTGTGTTTTCAATGAATTAGCTAGTTATCTGGTGATAATATAGCTGTGTTCCATACAAATTGAAGTATAAAATCATCCTCTTTAGAATAATTTGACACCTATATGTAGATGACATTACAAATAAGCTATTAAATAGAAGAGTAAGAGGTTATTTATTGTGACTATAAATGATATATGCAAGCGTTTTTCATTTGTTTTCTTGCAAACTGTCGCTGTATTGTTATATATAAAAAGTAATTTATTGATTCATATTGCTATAAATCCCATTAAAATGTAGTGTTTTCAATGATATTAGCTAAGTTATCGGTGATATATAGCTGTTTTCTACAAATGGAGTATAAAATCATTCTTTTTAAAATAATTTGCACCTATGAAGCTAGCTTACATTACATTAAAGCTAATAAATAGAAGAGAATAGGTTATTTATTGTGATATAAACGGTATATTGCAAGCGTTCTCATAGTTCTTGTAAACGAAGCGTTATTGTATATATACAAGTAGTTTTACTTATATATTGCCTATAACCCATAAAATTCGTAGGTTTTCAATGATATTAGCTAGTTAATCGGTGATAAAATATAGCTTTGTTTTTCTACAAATTGAAGTATAAAATCCTTCTTTTTAGAATAATTGAACCTATAAGTAGCTTACATTACATTAAGCATTAAATCTAAGAGTAAGAGGTTATTAATTGTGATAAAACGGTATATTGCAAACGTTTTCATAGTTTTCTTGTAAACTGTAGCGTTATTGTATATATACAAGTGTTTTACTTATCAACTTGCTATAAACCCATATAATGTAGATGTTTTCAATGATATAGCTTGTTGTCGGGATATATAGCGTTTTACTACAAATTGATTGTATAAAATTCTCGTTTTAGAATAATTTGCACACTATATAAGGGGTAGGCCCCTTACATTACATTTAATATTGTAAAAAAACTATTAAATAAAAGAGTAAGAGGTTATGAATAGTGATATAACGGTATATTGCAAGCGTTTTTCATAGTATTCTTGAAACTGTAGCGTTATGGTATAATTAACAAGTAGTTTTTACTTATCAATTGCTATAAACCATAAAATGTAGTGTTTTCAATGATAGTAGCTAGTTACGGTTATATATAGCTGTTTCCTACAAATTGAAGTATAAATACTCTTTTGAGAGTAAGATGCAACTATAAGTAGCGACATTACATTAATCTAATAAATAGAAGAGTAGAGGTATTCATTGTGCATATAACTGGTATTATTGCAAGCGTTTCATAGTTTATTGTAAACTGTAACGTTATTGTATATATACAGCTAGGTTTTTACCTATCATATTGCCTATAAACCCATAAACTGTAGTGTTTTCAATGATATGAGCTATTATCTGGTGATATTATAGCTGTTTTCTACAAACTCGAAGTATAAAATACTCTTTTTTAAAATAATTTGCACCTATAAGTAGCCTTACATTACATTAAGCTAATAAATTGAGGACGTAATAGGTTATTTATGTGATATAATGGTATATGCAAGCGTTTTTGCATAGTTTCTTGTAAACTGTAGCGTATTGTATATATACAAGAGTTTTAATTAATCATATTGATATAAAACCATAAAAATGTACGTGTTTCAATGAGTTAGCTAGTTATCAGTGAAGAGTGCTGTTTTTTTCTACAAATTGAAGTATATTTCTTTATATATGTAGCGAAACTAGACTTTGAGATATTGCTACAACTATATTTACAAAATTAATAGATAAAAAATATGTAATTTTTCATGAAATTTAGATATCAATTTTATCTTTAAAAACAATGTTTTTTCAAAGTATTCAATGTTTTTTGAAAGGCTAAAAAATGTCGAAATTTTTGACATTATTCAGCACTTTTACACAACTATTACTTTACAATGTTATGAGCTAAAAATATGCATTTTCAGAAATTTAAGTATCAATTGAATCCTCAAAACACGTTTTTTCAAGTATTCTTAATGCAATTTTTGAAAGCCTTAAAAATGTCAAAATTGACATATTCAGCAACTTTTACACAACTATATTTTAAATATTAAGAGCATAAAAATATGTATTTTGCATGAAATGTATGTATCAATTGTATTCATCAAAATAACGTTTTTCAAGTGTTTTCAATTTATTTGAAGCGGCTTAAAAAAGGTTCGAAAAATTGACATTATTCAGCCCTTTTTTGATAGAGAAAGTCAAAAATTGTGGTTATTAATGTATGTTTTCGTTAGAAATTTCTATTTTAAAAACTACTCCAAGTTAAATAGAAGTTTGAATACTCTATATTGTGATTACAATTGTTATTATCGGGTTTTCATAGTTTCTTGTTAATTGTTGTGTTATATCATTAATAGAAGGAATTTACCTTATGATAATGCTTTATACCTCAAATGTTATGTTTTTTCAATGATTTTAAGAAGTTATCGGTGATATTATAGCTGTTTTCCTACAATATTGAAGTATACAATCCTTTTTTTAGAATAATTTGTCACCTATAAGTAGTTACATACATTTAGCTACTAAATAGAAGAGTAATAGGTATTGATTGTTATATACGGTATATTGCCAGCGTTTTCATAGTTTCTTGTAAACTGTAGCGTTATGGTTATATATACAAGAGTTTTACTATCATATTGCTCATAAACCTATAAAATGTTGTGTTTGCAATGATATTAGTCTAGTTTATCGGTGATAGATAGCGGTTTTCTACACATTAAAGTATAAAATCCTCTTTTTAGAATAATTTGACATATAAGTACTTACATTACATAAAGCTATTAAATAGAGGAGTAAGAGGTTATTTATTGTGATATAACTGTATATTGCAAGCGTTTTTCATAGTTTCTTGTAAACTGTAGGTTATGTAATATACAAGTAGTCTTTACTTATCATTATTGCTATAACACCATAAACATGTAGTGTTTTTAATGATATTAGCTAATTATGGTGATATATAGACGTTTTCTACAAAATTGATGTATAAAATCCTCTTTTTAGAATAATTTGCACCTATAAGTAGCTTACATTACATTAAGCTATTAAATAAAAGAGTAAGAGGTTATTAATTGTGATATAACGGTATATTGCAAGCGTTTTTATAGTTTCTTGTAAACTGTAGCGTTATGGTATATATACAAGTAGTTTTACTTATCATATTGCTATAAACCCATAAAATGTAGTGTTTTCAATGATATTAGCTAGTTATCGGTGATATATAGCTGTTTTCCTACAAATTGAAGTATAAAATACTCTTTTTAGAGTAAGATGCACCTATAAGTAGCTTACATTACATTAAGCTAATAAATAGAAGAGTAAGAGGTTATTTATTGTGATATAACGTATATTGCAAGCGTTTTTCATAGTTTCTTGTAAAGTGTAACGTTATTGTATATATACAAGTAGTTTTACTTATCATATTGCTATAAACCATAAAATGTAGTGTTTTCAATGATATTAGCTAGTTATCGGTGATATATAGCTGTTTTTCCTACAAACTGAAGTATAAAATCCTCTTTTTAAAATAATTTGCACCTATAAGTAGCTTACATTAAAATAAGCTAATAAATTGAGGAGTAATAGGTTATTTATTGTGATATAATGGTATATTGCAAGCGTTTTTTATAGTTCTTGTAAACTGTAGCGTTATTGTATATATACAAGTAGTTTTACTAATCATATGCTATAAAACCATAAAATGTAGTGTTTTCAATGATGTTAGCTAGTTATCAGTGAAGAGTTGTTTTTTTCTACAAATTGAAGTATATTTCTTTATATATGTAGCTAAATAGCTTTGGATATTTGCTACAACTATATTTTACAAAATTAATAGCTAAAAATGTATTTTTCATGAAATTTAGATATCAATTTTAATCTTAAAACAATGTTTTTTCAAGTATTTCAATGTTTTTTGAAGGCTAAAAATGTCGAAATTTGACATTATTCAGCACTTTTACACAAAATATACTTTACAATGTTATGAGCTAAAATATGCATTTTCATGAAATTTAAGTATCAATTTTAATCCTCAAAACAACGTTTTTTCAAGTATTTTAATGCATTTTTGAAAGCCTTAAAAATGTCAAAATTTGACATTATTCAGCACTTTTACACAACTATATTTTATAATATTAAGAGCTTAAAATATGCATTTTCATGAAATTTATGTATCAATTTATTCATCAAAATAACGTTTTTTCAAGTGTTTTAATGTATTTTTGAAGGGCTAAAAAATGTCGAAATTGACATTATTCAGCCCTTTTTTTTATAGAGAAATTCAAAATGTGGTATTAATGTTGTTTTCGTTAGAAATTTCTATTTTAAACTACTCCAAGCTTATAATAGGAGTTTGATACTCTATATTGTGATACAATTGTATATTATACGTGTTTTTCATAGTTCTTGTTAATTGTTGTGTTAATCATTAATAGAAGGAATTTACCTTATGAAATGCTTTATACCCTCAAAATGGTTCTTTTTAAAGATTTTTGCTAGTTATCGTGAT
>JACEEZ010011594.1:0-12336 GCA_016584305.1 Chionoecetes opilio
TTCCGGGGCCCGGTACGGGGTTGGAAAGGTTTTGGTTATATTGTACCCCTGAGTAGCTTGCCTTGTTCCAAATCATAAATTTTTTCACTAACCCTACCGCTATAACAATTATTGGCCATCTAAATTACGAAATTCCCCCTTTCCAAAAAAATAAATCGGGCAAAGCAGTTTTGGGCCTTCTAGAAATTTGTTATACTTAAAATTTTGGTCGTATTTTTTTTGGGCCGGTGTGTTTTCATTTTTTTTATATTATTTTAATAGTTTTTGTTTTATATTATTTTGGGGCTTGTTATTGTTATTATAGGGGTTTTTGTTTTAGCTAAAAAGGGGTTTGTCTTGTTTATTTTGGGTTTTTTTGTTTTGATATCATTGGGTTTTGGGATTGCTTTCGTACTTACATATTTTTAAGTTGGGGGAAAGGGGTTAATGGTATTAAAATTGGTTCGGAAATTGATGACTACGCATCTTTCCCTTTTGGTTTAAGTGATCTTTTTTTTGGGGGAGTTTTATTTTGATTTTTGGTCGGTGCTGTTTTCCGATTAGCCCAAGAAGGGTTTCGCATTGGTGGTCGAAGCAGTTTTAAAAAAATTTCGTTAGAAATAGCAAACGGGCCAAAAGTTTGTAGTCCTGAGGACCTGGGAGGAAGCCAGCAACAAGGTAGTTGGCCACAACGACCATCTCTCCGAACTTCTTTTCCTAACGAAAAGCTACAAAGCCTCCCTTTCGGTCGTTAACGGTCGGAAGGCGCTGACTGGCTAAGGACGAGTAATGACGTCATCAAGCGCGTCATCAGTCACCAGCCATGACAAACTGTTTTTTAAAACTTCTCGACCAATCACAAGTCACGAGACATATTTCCGGGCAAGAATGGCATGCCATACTGCTCTCCGCCCTCTGTCCCGTCATCCCAACTAATTCTCGTTTTATTCAGATGCTTCGTTTAAGGAGTTTTAATGTATCAGGATAGTAAGATATCATAGGTAAAAGGCCTTGTTTGCTAGTGTTTTGGTGTTAGAAGGTGTGTTGTGGGTTGAAATAGTGAATATTTTGTGTTTATGGGGCGGTGGGGCCCGCGGCAAGAATTTCTTCCTCCCTCACTTCCCCCAGCAGTCACCCTCATCATACCCTTTAATCCCCCTTATTTAAGGTTGACACACGTTGCTACATTGATTTAGATAATGACACGTGTATATAACATCTCAACCATAATCACTAAGTTGTATATAACGAGTAATAATACGTTTTTAGCCTGCCAAAACCATGTGGCCTGGAGGTGGGCGGCTCCAGCGGCCAGCCGCCCTCAAACTTTTGAGTAAAAACCCGCCGTCATCCGCCTCACCTTGCCTTCCTGACGAAGCTCAGCTCCCACCCTGTGACGGACCATGATTCACCAGGGATCATAGATTCCTCAAGGGGTTTCTCGCTCCCCTACTAAATATTACCAAAGACATCTATCTCCCTTGGTCCCTAGTGGTGTTGTATCCACCTCACGGGCTTCATGCGGCTCATTCCTGCTGCTGCCGCTGCTGCCAGGCCGCGCTGCCCAACGTGTGAGTGTCTAGTCCCTTGCTATGTATTTCATCTCTTTTTCATATATGTGAATGATATGCCATCCAAATGCAATCATAGTTTCACACATTCACCTAGAGAAATGATATTTCATATCATACCAAACAATAATAGCGAGCCTGGAGACTTCCTACCTCGCTAATACCAGTCCTCGGCATCGTTGGCCAGATCTGCATGTTATTTTCAGATTTATTTCGTACAACCTTCGGTAAAATCTATAGTCAGTAATGTTTAATAATTTTTAGTAAGTAACTTGTAATTTGCTTTGTAAATAACTTGGTAATTTTTTTACTCACCCGCAGTTTGATGTCGTAACATTGGATTTCGATCTCGTATATTGAAAAAAACCCTAGATTTACACTCTCGTATCATCGGATTCTCGTATATCGAATGCTCGTAAACGGGAATCTCCCTGTACATATATATATATAGCCTCACATGCCTATGGCCATGTTTATCCACGACATGACTGAATATGATAATATCATCAAGCGACCACCAGCTTCTTGTCGTGGGAAATACTCTAGCAGATGAAATTTTTCCTACTGTAGCAGAGAGGTGCAGATGGAGTTATTCAGGAGTCCCCTGCTACTCTATATACTGGGGCAACTCGCTGTGGTCGCGGTTCAAGGTGGCCACTCTGAACCGCCTTAAGAGGTCTGTCACAATGACCACCCTTAATAGGCTTCTGGCTGCCAGGTTGGAGCAGCTCGTCCCTGGCCTCCGATAGGAACGGGTGAACAATCTGATCTGATTCGTCGACACTCCCGTGTTCAGACTTAAGCGTAGGGTGGAGCTCTCTCCGAACTCCATCATCACCTCCGTCAGGCGACTCGGCCAAAGTATACGTACAGTAGTTTTTGGCTCGGCCTATGTATGTGGACCCTATACAACAGCGTGCTGGGCCGGCGCGCCTGTTTGTGACGACTGTGGGTAGCACATGTGTACAAATATTCCCTAATAATAATGACGATAATGCTAATGATAATAGCATTAGTGAGGATAATTATCTAGTTGAATGGTAATAATATTGGTGGTAACAAAATAATTTTAAATGTCTATGACTAATTGGTAATAAAGGTTATGCCGGTTGCCTGTTCAGCACTCTTTACACATTGGTAAATAATAATATTGTAATATAATATACATATATAGTAATTTGAGGATCCAAAACAAACAGTAGACAAGCAGTTGAGATGATGACAGTGTGAGGATCACGGCATGGATGTGAAGTGGCGGTTAAGAAGACGAACACCTTCAGTGTCCGCTAGTGATGGAAAGCAGTGTGGCAAGAGTGTTGAGTGTTGTTTGCAGGCAGTGGTGTGTGGGGCTGTGGCCTCACTCTGGTGTACAGCCGCCTGGCAACCATGGCGTCCGCTCCTGCGGCCACGCCTCTCTATCATTACTGAGGTCGTGCAGGCGGTTGCCCCACTTGCAGCAGTAGGCCCTCGTTTGCAGTAGTCCCTCGTACCAGCAGCTCCGCTCCTTGACGGGCTGGGGCACGTCGGCCGTGTTGAAGCAAACCTGTCCGCCCGGCCAGTGCAGTGACGGGCACGTGCTCACCCTCGCCGCTGGGCTTCGCTCTGTACTTGTTTCGCGTCGCCTGACGCAAGTCGGCGTCCAACTCGTCGTTGAGTTGCCCTCACCCTGCCCCCGCCGGGGCCTTCAGACGCTCGCGGTGCTGCCGCTCAACGCGCGACACTGCTGCCGAAGTTCTGCGGAGATTGGGGAGTCGTCTTGCTGCATTCCTCGCAGTCAAACACAAGCAGGCAGTGGTCACACTTGAGCTGCACACTGCGTCACCCTGCGTGGGGCCCGCGGCACCCTTACTGCAGGGGGGCACGCCGCGCCGCGCTCCTGGCGGCACGGTGGTGTTCGCGGCCTGGCTCTCGATCTGAAGCGTCCGTCATGTTTTCGGGGGGAACATCTCCGTCCACTTGACGGCCTTGGCGGCATGGGGGCACACGCACGCGGCGTGCGCCCGTCCCTTCCTGCGCGTCCGCTCCTCGCTGTATGCCACGCGGCGCGCCTCATGGGTCGGGGCGTGCCCTGCCGAACACCTCGGTCGCGGTGTTGTTCCGGGGCGTCCCGGCCGCACTGGCAGCCCTCCCTATAGCCTCTGGCGTTGCCTTACCGCTGCCTGCTATCTGGCCGCCGCCACTGCTTGCTGGCGTGTCAGTGCCGATGTGGCGGTGGTGGGTGTGGTCATGGTTGCGTGGGGTGCAATCACTCATGGCTGAGACCCTTGCATTGGTTCCTTGAATGAAATTGTCTGGGCAGCGCCACAGGCTCGGATAATATGTATAAGGTGCTTGGATCTAATCGTCCCCCACCTCCAAGCATACCTTGTATCGACGAGGTACTCCAAGCAGCCTCCACCCCTACTTGGATCTTGGGATACCTAACCCCGCTATCTTGTAGCTTGGATCTATCGGTGCCAGGGTTCCAATCTGGGCATTGAATCCAACCTACCGCAGAGTAGTGAAGTATACATTCTCCTGATAGGCTGAGCCTGTGGTCACGGCGTTATGTTATTGCTGCCCGGGTAAGCCTTTTTTTCCCTCCATATTTGTGGGTACGTTTGTGTGTCACCGTGCCTCCTACCTGTGTTTGATAGCAGCTTTGCGCACAAAGTTACGGACGGGTTTGGATGAACATTTTTACGGAGGTGGGGCTTGGTATTTTAAAAACGACTATAGATTGATACTTTTTGGAGCGGAAAGCAATGGAATTCAAGAATATATAATGCATTTATTCCCGCCTCGTGCCCTTCATCCTGCCCTTCCCTTCCCTTCCCTCCCTTGCCTATCCTTATCCAATTCCCTTTCCGTCTTCCCTCCCTTACATTCCATACCCTTTCCTATCCACTTCCTTCCTTCCCAACCTTCCCTTCCTTCCTCAATCCTTCCATGCCCTTCCCTTCCCTATCCACTTCCCTCCCTTCCTCCCCCCCTCCCCTCATAACCCCGTTCCTCTCAAAGTAATCTTCCAGTCTACCCTCACTTCTCCCCCTCCACCCCACCCCACCCCTCTTTAAACCCCAATAACGCACCTGCTTCCCCCACCTCCAGACATGGCCTACCCCCTACCGTACCTTCACCCCCACCCACAACACACGGGGGGATAATGAGGGGTGAAGGGGGGGGGTTTGATTCAAGTCCCTTTAATGACTGGGAAAGCGGGAGGTAAAGAAGGGGAGGGGGAGGGGGAAAGGGGGGATAAGTTGTAAGCGGTTCAGTAGGTAACCACAGGAAGCTTTCTCATCTCCCCCTTCCTTCCTTCTCCCCTCTCCTCCCCCTCCCCCTCTCTCTCCTCTCTCCGTCCCTCCCTCCTGTTCCTCAAAACGCTACTTTCCACTGTTTCGGTCCTGTTTACTTAATGAAATGCTCATGTGTTGTGTGTGTGGTTTTTATTTTTTTTAGTATTTATTTATTTCTCGATGTAAACTTTTTATTTTAATATTTTTATTCTATTCATCCACTTTTTTCTTTTTTGGCCCAGTTTGTATGCCCTGTTTCCGTGTTCATTTTTTTAGCATGTCTGCTCTGTCCGTCTGTCTGGTTGTCTGTCTGTCTGTTGTCTGTCTATTTGTTTTTTGTCTGTCTTCATGGTGTCTTTGTCTCGCTTGATGTCCTGTGTCTTCCCGTCTGTACCTGTCATGTATTTCTAGTCTATAGCTTATGAAATTGTCTGGCACATTCCACCTTTTTTTTTGGCATTAAATCAACAATCTATGAAATATAATAATTTAGCGATACGAAAAGCATATATTGATAAAATATTATATTATAAGAGAAATATTGATAAGATAAATAATTTAATTAATAATCTCATTATTTCTTTAGCGTTGCTACATATATTATTTTTAAGTAACACAATTTTTTCCTGACGTATTTTTTTGCCATTAATTCTTTTTTTGTATCATAATTTTAGGAACCTGCTTAATTAAATCTCTTTTTCTTTTATTTTCAGTTGAGTGGAATTTTCCATTCTATGCGCTTGAGGTTGCCCTATGTGAGTACTTATTGAATTTTATCCTTGTTTTCTTACTAAACACTTACTTTTCTGACCTTACTTTTTCTTACTGTTTACTCTTTTCTTACTTTTCTTTTACTTTCTTTTACTTTTACTTGTTCTTATTTTTCTTACTTACTCTTTTCTTACATTTTCTAATTATAATTATTAATTATTTTTTCCTTTTCTTACTTTTCTTACTTTCTTGTTTTGTGTTTGTTACTACTTGAATGTATTTTTTATATATTTATCATAGGAAAGTGCACTGTGGAGGTAGGGAGGGAGGTGGAGGGAGAGAGAGAAGGGAGGGGGGAGAGAAGGAAGCGAGGAGGGACGCATATTCTCGTTTGTAACCTCAGGGGATGTCATTTTCTGCGGATTCGCGGATTTCCGAGTATTTTATTGCCAGCTGGTTCATTTCTGTGATCTTGTAGATTTGGGTGAAAAATTTAGGGGTGTGGTGTAATAGTTGGCTTCCCACGCCGAACTACCCTGGCCACTGGATCCAGCACAGACCCTAAAACCATTTTTTGCTGCCCTAGCGGAAGTTATTTGTTGGACACAAACGACAAATTGAGACCAGAAGTTATTATAGATATAACCAAGGACCTCTCAGAAGCTCTCTCAGAGCATAAATTTCAAAAAATCCCGAACCCCCAGCTGTGAGTCTCCCTCGCTAACGCTCGGTCAGCCTCGCTGCGCTCGGCCATGTAGTTGGTCGCCCTATTATTTATTTCAGAGGTTTTTTCTTTTCTTGTTGACATCCATGTACACACAAAAACTTCTACACACCACACAAATACTACTACACACACACAAACACTACTACCACACACAAACACTACTACACACACACACACACACTACTACACACACACAAACACTACACACACACACAAACCTACTACACACACACACAAACACTACTAACACACCAAACACTACTACACACACACACAACACTACTTACACACACACAAACACTACTACACACACACACACAAAAGCTACTACACACACACACAACACTATATCACACCACACGAACACTACTAACACCACCCACAAACCTACTAACACACACACAAACACTACTGCCACAACACACACAAACACTACTACACACACCAAACACTACTACACACACACAAACACTACTACTACACACAAACACTACTACTACACACACACAACAATACTACACCACACAAACACTACTACACAACACTACTACACACACACAAACACTCCTACACACCAGACACTACTACACACCACCACACAAACACTACTACAGACACACACAAACACTACTAACACACACACACAAACACTAACTACACACACAAACACTACTACACACACACACACACACACTACTACCCACACACAAACCTACTACACACACAACAACACTACTCACACACACACAAACACTACTACACACACACACAACAAACACTACTACACACACACACAAAAACTACTACACTCACACACACAACACACTACTACTACACACACACACAACACTACTACACACACACACAACACTACTACACACCACACACACAAACACTACTACACACACACACAACACTACTACCACACACACACACAAACACTACTACACACACACACAACACTATCTACACACACACACACACAAACACTACTACCCACACACACAAACACTACTACCACACACCACCAACACTACATACACACACACACACACACACTACACACCACACACACACAAACACTATACACACCCACAAACACTACTACCACACACCACACACAAAACTACTCACACACACACAACACTACTACACACACACCACAAACACTACTACACAACACACAAACACGACTACCCACACACACACAAACACTACTACACAACGCACACAAACACTACTACACACACACACCACACACACACACAAACCTACTACACACACACACACACAAACACTAACTACACACACACACACACAAACACGTACTTACTACACAACACCACAAACACTACTACACACACACACAAACACTACTACACAACACACACAAACATACTAAACCCACAAACACTACGTACTACACACCCAAACCCTACTACAACACACACACAAAACTACTACAACCACACCAACCCTAGCTTACACACAACACACCACACACAAACACTACTACACACACACCACAAACACTACTACACACACAAACACTACGTACTACACACACAAACACACTACCACACACACAAACACTACTACACCACACACACAAACACTACGTACTACACACACAACACTACTACACACACAACACAAACACTACCACACACACTCAACACATCACACACACAAACACTACGCACACACACCAAACACTACTACACACACACATACACAAACCTATACTACCACACACACAACACACACACACCAAACTACTACACACACACACACACACACTACTAACAAAAAAAAAAAAACCACACACAAACACGACTACACACACACAAAACTACTAACAACACACACAAACACTACTACCCATACACCCCCCCCACAACACTACTTACACACACAGATAGATTAGATAGATAGTGTTATTGACCACAGCAGAACATAATAAACATATACATACTTATACATGTAGTTTATATAACTGTAGTCCAAAAGTAAAATTACTCAACGCTGGCATTAGTCTAACACTACAATATAATGCTATCCACAATTAAATATCATTACTATTGTATCATTACTATTACAAATAATCGCAGTCCATTAATATTGAATAGAATATGCACTGCATCAGTATACACACTCAAGATCAGTGGTACTATTTTACAGGTCACATCTAGGGTAAATCTATTTGAAAAGCCTGTGCCATAAGAGTGAACTGGTATATGTACCCTGACATGTTGCGTCCAGTGTACCCTTTCCACCACATGTCTTTCTCTGCACTTGGCCACATACACCAGTCGCTCATCCAAGGGTAAGTCGACCGCGACCTCTCCTATTCCACCTTTCCAGTCTCGCATATTAGCCAATTGCCCCATGTCCTAAACTGTGTAAACGACAGGCGATGCTTTTTCATCAACAATTGTCTTATCAGTGTAAATATTATGCACATTCAAGTAGGGTTCATCTCTTTTATAATGTCACTCTTCTCGTAGAATTACTGTCTGAAATTCTCGATCTTACACATTGCATATCTACAGTACAATCTTTTGACTTCACTTCCACAACTCCCTTATTAATCTACCGGTGACAGTGTCCATATTCATAGATAACGTCTGCAAACGTCATGGGTATCATCATAAGGTTGATCGCTCTTGCCACATTTTATGGAAAAACTTATGTTGCACAGAACACCATATCTTTTAGGGATGGGTAACCCGATTCCCGTACATATATCTTGGCAAGTTGACCTTCGCACACCCATACACTTGTCTTTTAACACCAGTTACACAGTTTAGTCATAGGGTTTTTAAATCTGCCCCAAACCATGATTCAGCACCATACATAAGTGTTGTGACATTAATGCTGCGTCAAAAACACGTTTTTTTTACAATAAATGCACATCATCATTTTTCTTCACAAAAGAAACAAATTTTAGTACGTGTGGCATTTTTAACTTGGCATTTAATTAACAGTCGGAAGATGTCGACCCATCGCATGGTGAACGGCGACCCTAAATAAACGATACGACTACAAATTTGCAACACTTAAACGTCTCACTGCCAACGGGTCAGCGTCGTCACGGCTGCATTTAACACAAAAATTTATTTTAGACTGGATTTCACTATCATGCCAGTACTCTAGACAGTACTCCTTAATATTGATAATTTACTCACATATTTCTCCGTGACGTGGCTATAGTACCGTATCAATCCATCATGACAAGAACGTGCACCTTTCAGAATCCATCATAACCACTGCCCTGTTTAATGTGGCGTTATTAAATCATTAACAAAAATTACAACTAAACGCAGGACGGTGGCGAGCCTTGTTTTACCGCCCTAATGCGATAGTTACCACGCGGCTACATCCAACTTTTCTGTTAAAACTATACATGGCAACCATAGCAGATATCATTACTGAGCACATCCTAAACGCCTCAACACCGGAATAATAAATGTCTTGGTACTCTGTCCATATGCTTGCTTAAAGTCTATAAATGTTACAAAAATAGTTAAAGTTTCTTTTCTTCTGGCCATATCACACAACAAGCGTGACGAACCATCTGTTCAAGACATCCCTAGTCGTCTGTGCCCCGGCCCTGTTCTCTAAATGGTCGAAACCATAGGACATTCGCGAGACCAACCATATCGTATAATTTAGCATACTGTTGCTACATTTGATCCCTCTGTAATTTCTCACATCTGCTTATTGCTTTCTTAAATATAGTGAACAATTTTGCTCTAGACCAGCCGCTGAGGATATGGTGCCAGAAGAAAAATAAGAGTTTGAAAGATATGGTAAGTAAACATGATCCACTGGGCAGGTACGACCTTTAGAAATGCTAGGCGTAATCCAATCCGGTCCACCCGCTGTTACCTGTTTTTATCGACATTTTACTTGTTGGGTGAACCTCATTTGGGGAAATTAAATCATCCAAACGGGTAATAAACATTTGAATCGAAATCGTCTGATATTAGACGTGAAATATTTGGCAGATTAAAGGTTTTCTTCATAAAACTTCTTAAAATCATCATCGAAGGGGGAACTGTTTACATCTGGGATTTCACCATACTCTCCCTTTCCAGCTTATTGCTTTCCACACTTGAGGTGATCACTATCCTCCAATATCCTCTCCCACCTACCCTAGGTATTTCTTCACGATTGTGGCTGTGAACTCACACCTCTTACACTCGACATTGATATTAACATAGTTGTAATGTTGTTAACAGTACATTGATATCATGTAATCCTGCAGGATACATACATTTTCCAGATTGGGTTTTTAATAACTGGCCTATTAATATATTTCATCTGATAGCCTGTCTGTCCACACGACAGACACACAAACACTACACACCAACACTACTACACACACACACAAACACTACTACACACACACACAAACACTACTACACACACAACAAACACTACTACACACAACACGCTACACACACACACACACACAACACACACACACGACACACACACACACCACACACATCCACCAAATCACACACACACACCACCACACACACTACTACACGCAACACACACTACGAAACAGCACACACCCACACTACACCACACACACACACACAAACACTACTACACACACACAAACACTACTGCACACACAAACACTACTACCACACATACACACACACACACACACACACACACACTACTACACACACCACACAACAAACACTACTCACACACACAAACCTACTTACCACAACCAAACACTACTAACACACCACACAAACACTACGACATACACACACACCAAACACACTACACCAAATACTCTACACACACCACAAACACTACTACCACAACACACAAACACTACTACATACACACAAACACTACTACACAACACACAAACACTACTACACACACACACAACACACACACACACGAAACACACACACACCGACACACACAACACACAACACACACACACACTGCTTACGCACACACACAACACACACAAACCCTACTACGCACACAACACCCACAACACTACTACACACACACACACACACAAACATTACTACACACAACACAAACCTAGAACACAACACACACACCCCACAAACACTAACTACGGCACACACACAACCGCCACAACACTACTACACACAACAACACACTTACAAACATTACTACACACACACACGCACTAAACACTACTACACCACACACACGACAAACATTACTACATTACACCACACACACACAAACACTACTACACACACACACACAGCAGCGCGGGAAAGAGGAGCCTTCCTTTTGTTACGTCACCGAGACGTGGCGCATCGTCTCCAGTTGCAGCACTTTTTTCGAAGCTGGGGGAAATTTACGGATTTTGATTGCGATTTTTTAAAAAGCGGCTGACTGGTGCAAAAAATGACAACTATTGTTGATCACTCGATAATGACTATACTCTAAAACATCAAATCAGGAAAGATGAATGGTCTGGACGATTACTTTAAACCCCCTCAAATTGTCAACTCAAATAATTTTTCTGTTTTTTTTTGGAATCTTTGGTTTTAAAGATTTTGATGTATCAGATATTAAATCTTAGGAAGGGGCCGTGTTGCTAGTGATTTGTGGCAGAAGGGTGGTATTGAAAAGAAAGTGATTTTAGTGTTTGGGGTGGTCGCTGCAAGACTGTCCCCCCCCGTCACCTTAACACCCTTAAAAATAAACGTCCAACCTTTCATCTTTCCCGATTTTATATGTTAGAGTATAGCTTATCATTTATCAACAATATTTTTGTCACTTTTTTTTTCCCTCAGCCTTTTTTTAATAATCGGGTTTTAAAATCTGTAATTCCCTACTTCAAAAAAGCTGCGGCAACTGGGGAGACACCACCAAGGTCATGCTCTCCCCCGAGCTTCCCCCTCCCGCCTAATACAAAAACCGGAAATGTAGGCATAAACAAATTAAGAACTTTTTTTTGGGGGAAGGAAAATTTTTTTGGGGGGGTTTGAATTTCCCTTGTTGGAAAATTTTGAAAAATTTTTGTTTGGGGGCCCCAAAAATGGGG
>JACEEZ010011596.1:0-16375 GCA_016584305.1 Chionoecetes opilio
GTCCCTTCAAAAGGGATGAAAATAAAAAACTTCCTCAAAGGGCAAAAAGTTTTTTGGAAAGGTTTAGCTTTTCGAAGAGGTTTTTGAAGCTGGGGAAGGCTTTAGTGTGCCTGTACAAGGGTAATGATGGGAAAAACAATCATCTCGACTGAGGCGTTTTAAGGAAAAAGGTTTAAAAAGTCAAAGTATTTTTGAGGCCAAATCTTTCCCACCAAAAAGGCAGCTACGAAATTCCACAGCCTTCGATTTTATTTCCCAAAATTTCAGGAAGGAAAGGTAAAACCAGCAAAAACCTGACGATGGGGAGGAAACTTTCAGATGGTAAATTCAACAATCTGACTGACTTGAGCTGGTCCTGTAAATTTGTTGGCATAATTAGGTAACTGTCTTCGGGGGTTAGACAGCAAGATGCGTTGCGGGAAAACGGCATTCACTGTTCAAACTTTTTGGGGTGATTGCAAAGGCCCTCCATGACCAACTCCCAACCCAATCTTATGATGATGAAAATTACCTGTGACAGTTTTTGAAAAAGAAATGTTTTGGTCGTTCATGAACTTGTTCTGTGGTGGTTATGCAAGAGCCTTCCCCCCAGTTTCGACCAACTGACCATTCCATTATGTAAGTTTTTACTTTTTTTGGCCCTTTTTTTTTTATGAAATGTCGGGAAAATTAATTTAAAATTGTTGCTTAAAAAAGGGTTTATTTGTCTTTTTTTGTACTTTTTTTATTTTCATTTTGTAAAGAAAAAAAAAAAAAGATGAAAACAATGGCAGGGGTAGTCTTTTGGTTTTAGTTTTTGTTAAGCATTACTCCTACATTAAAAAAAAACCCCAAAAGAAAATGTAAAGTGGTTGGGGTGGGGCCCCGTGTGGGTTTTCATGCAAAAAATTTTTTTTATTTCTAATTTATCGGTTTTAATTTTTTTTCACAAAAAAATACTGTCGAATTTGATGAAAATTGTATGGTAAAGGCAGTACATGTCATGCATTTTGGGGAAAAAATTTTTGCTAGCTTAAATATGGGTAAAGGAGGAAAAAACCGTTTTTGGCGGCGGGTCGGAGACTCCCGTTTTGGGTTTTACAATGGAGGGCCGTTGACCCCCCTTTCGGCAAAGGTTAAATTCTGGTAAACTTTTTTTTATCCGAAAGAGAGGTTATTCATGCCCAATATCCAAGTTAAAAACCTTTGTTAGCAATTTGTTTGAGGTTCAGCCACATTTTGACTAGACTATATGTTGTCAGCGAGCACGGAAATATAGCACCTGGAATATCAATTTCGCCCAAAACAACTTAAAATTTTTTCATCGTCGTAGTTAGTCTTCTCTTTGTAGGTTTGTACATATTCAGGGTTATGATATAATTAAAATACCTTATTAATTGAGTTCCTTTTGTTGTCTTTCTCATAAAAAGTAGTGGTACATCATGGTTTAAGTGTTACTTGACGAGCCAATGAATACTCTTGAGTCTGTACCAACATCACCAACCTTTGCTTTGATTTATCTTATTGCTCCATCCATAAACAAGCTGCATAACCACTGTGACATTATCCACCCTTTGCCTCATGATATACCTAGTACTGTCGTCAAACCGATATTTTTCTCCCTACACATATCGGGAAAACTCGCAAACGGTAATGGCTAGGTTAGTTTTTGCTTTGATTTATCTCATTACTCCATCCATAAACAAGTTGAAAAAAACCACGGTGACATTACCCATCCTTGCCTCATGGTACCTGGTACTCTCGTCTACCCAAATGCTCGTCCCTACATAAATCGGGGAAAACTCGCCGACGGTAAGGGTTAGGTTAGGGGTAATAATGGACGAGAGTTGTTTGGGTCGTTTTCAGAGACACAGACTATTTTTTCTTGGCCTACAATAGGTGCTTGTTTTAATGGAGATAGTTTTTTTTTTTGCGCAAAACCATTAAAAAAACTATCTCCTTAAAAACAAGCACCTATTTTAGGCCAAGAAAAACAGTCTGTGTCTCTGAAAACGACCGCGCAACTCTCGTCCACTATACCCCCAACCTAACATTACCGTCTGCGAGTTTTCCCCGATTTATGTAGGGACGAGCATTTGGGTAGACGAGGGGTACCGGTACCATGAGGCAAGGATGGGTAATGCACCGTGGTTATGCAACTTTTTTGTGGATGGAGGGAATGAGATAAATCAAAAGCAAAATCTAACCTAGCCATTACGGGGGCGTTTTTTCCGATTTTTTTGTGGGGAGAAAAAATCGGTAGACGCAGTACCAGGTATCCCATAAGGAAAGGGAGGGAAATGCCCGGGTGGTTATGCAACTTTTTATGGAGGAGTAAAAAGATAAATCAAAGAAAAGGTTTGGGTGATTTTGGTATGACTCAGAGTATTCTTTGGGCTCGTCAAGAAACCTTAAACCGTTACCAACTTATATAGAAAGAAAACAAAAGGCTAATTAAAAAGGGTATTTTAATACTATCATAACCATGAATATGTACAACCTAAAAAGAGAAGACTATAACTCGACATAAAAAAATTTAAAGTTTTTTTTGGCAAAATTGATATTCCGGTGCTTATTTCCTGCTCGTGAAACATAGAGAAGACCTGGGGGGAGGGTTGTGTGCAAAGGCTTCAAAACCGGGGAAAAACAGTCACGCAGGTCTCTTTAAAAAGTAAGCAAGTGAAAAGGACCATTACGTACCTCCATTTTGCTTACCTTTGACGAGGCCGTTTTGACTCTTTTTTTCTTGGTTTAAAGCCCGCACATCAGCCTTTACCTCAGGTCTTCTCTTATTTTGTCAGCGAAAACAGAGCAGAAATATGCCCCTGGAATATCAATTTCGCGCAAAATAACTCGAAATTCTTCCATCGCCGTATTTTTTCCCTTCGTAGGTCCCCCGCGGACCCGCCTTACCCCCAAAATGCACCGATGTAAACAAACCGTGAGTAGTTATGGGTGGGGCCCATTGTAATCTTGGGGAAACAATTAATTGTTCTATAATTTTTTTTTCCAGACCCCCCCCAGAGTCAAAAAACAGGGTTGAAGCTTTTTTTTATAGTATAGAACGCATTTCCCGTATAGATACGGGAAAAGTAAGAAGCAAAGGGTTGTAGAGCTCCAAAAAACCCCTGTCCTATACTCGTTCCAAACCCGCTCTCAGTCCAGTATTTAGACCCCCAAATAAAAAACAGTTTTTGTGCACGGCAACTGTGTGCAACGTACACCAAAACCCACAATTTAACACTTAAACATAATAAAAAATGTATTACATACCACAGGGGGGGTATGTTGTTACCTTACTGGGGTTTTGTTACAGGTAACAGGGGGTACAGCATTTAGAACCCCAAACGCTGCCCCAATTTGTTCCCCTTTCTTAGTATGTTATTTTACGGTAACGGGTTCACTCCGTTTTACTGGTTGACAAAACCTTTAAGGGGTGATTGCCGGATGACGCCCTCTTGAGGGTGGTAACTTGTTTCGTTGCCCAGAGGACAGCAAATAAAGTGGTATTTTGGGGTTAACGTGGTCAGGGGTTCTTACGTAATTATAAGTTTCTTAGTCCAAAGGTTTCGATAAGACAAAAATACAAAATATATTTATGTATAATAATGTACACTTGTAAAGGTTTATACTTAAAAATCCCCACGCTTTTTTAAGTAAGGGCCAATAAAACAAAATGTTTAAATAGACAAGCCGGGAACAATTAAAGTCTGACAGGTGCTCTCACACCCGGGGTGTGGAGAAAAAAACAACACCTAAAAGGGGTGTCGTGATGGGAGCGCCCTGAAACGCGTCTCCTCTAATCCGGTTCTGTCTTGCGTCTGCCGCAATAGGAAAGCTCCCCGGAAGCTGTTTTTTCCCGGTGACCCTTTGAGTGAAGGTGTTTACGGGGGGTTTCCCAAGATCAGACTTCCACGCATCATGATGGGGAGGGTGGCTGTTTGGGGTCACATAATGTCATAAAAAGGTGGAGTATTCGCCCCGCTAGGCGCCAGTACAAACCTCAGACACCGGACACCTGTTTTTGTACCCCGTTTAACCAAAATACATATTAATCAGTACCCAATAATTAGTAATAGTCCCCGATGGACAAATTTGGTTTACTGCCGACAAATTAACTCGCACAGGCGCCTCGCCCTTGACTTCTTATCGTTGTCTTTTATGGAAATAGTGACACTATTTCTTACGGGTAGTTTTCCGAACCCTTCATTGAAAAGACCCCCCCGGAAGACTGCCCCTTGCAGTATAAAAGACCAAAGTTGAACAGACGGGAAACATGTAAAGGGTAAATCATTATGAAAATAAAAAAAAATAAAAAAGGTTTTATCCTTTTTTGTCATGTTAATCATCATGCGACAAAAATTTATCCAGGGTCTGTATTCCTTTAGATCTTTATATGGGGTTGCGTTTTTATTTTTTCGCCAGTGGTATCTAGTTCAAGACTCGCCGGGGGCTACTTTTTTGTCCCTCGTCAGTAGCGAAGACACCCAAATGCTGCCCATTAACCCTCACCTCCGACTGCAAGTGCGGCAAGGGCCCCGGGGGGAAGCATAACCCTCTTTAAATTCAAAGGGAAACCAACTCCAAAATGCCAGTGGTCGCGGGCAGTTTAATTTCCCAAAGTTGGTAATAAGTTGTTCTACGGGAAAACAAATATGGGTTTATTCCACTGCATTTAAAACACACAAAAAATTTTAAAACGTTTTCTGCTATATGTAATGTATAAAAGCCTTTCTGTAAAACATATATAAAACCCAAAATACCAGAAGTTATATTGAGGGGGGCGGGGAAAATTTTTACTCTGTTTTATGTCAATAAAAAAATTTTAGAAGTTAACTATACCTAGCACAGGGCTCTGTACCCCGGACTAAAGCTCCGGGGGGAAGGGGACAAGGAAGGTTGTCGGAGTCTCGCTGGGTGTCGAGGGTCTTGAAACGTAGACCTCCGACCCGCCTCCCGGCCCGAAGAAGCTCCATTCCCAAGTCTCCTTCTCGGGCGAGGCTTTTCGAACGCGATGGGCCCCTCGTGTCGGACGGGGGGCAATGGCTCGTTGGGCGAGATTTTGGGGTTGTTCACGGTGGACTCTCCAACGACAGTTTCACACCATGGGTTAAAGGCGGGGGATGCCGATCCCCCCTTTGACAAAAGCGCACCCTCTCTTGCGAATCAGAGAAGTGTGGAAATTTGAGGGGGGGAAAAAGGCAGGGTGTTTTAAATCATGCGGAGCTCCCAAAGCGGGGGTGGGCCATGATCACGGTTTTGATGCTGTCCTATGCCGTGGGCAATCAGGTCCATTCCTCCTGACTAAAAAGGGGGCTGGTCGCCCCCTTTGGAAAGGGAAAGGGGACCGTAGGCTGAAACAATTACCGCGGTATTCCCGCTCAGCGTACCAGCAAGGTGCTTGCCCATCTTTTTGCTGAACGGTTTCGCAGCCTCTGGTGAAGCACAAGCCTCAGAGTCGGGGGTTTCCGCCTGGAAATCCAACGGACCGTACCTCTTTTTCGGTCCGGGTGGAACGCCCGGGCTGAGTTTCGACAGGGATGTTTGAGCCTATTTTGCCCAAAAAGGCATTTGACTCAGTGCATCGTGAGTCACTCGGGATCTCTGCAATTCGAGGTTTCCTCGGGACTTTTGGTTTGAAAATGTCTATATTCTGGACTGAGAGTGCGTGAAGTGTGGGGCAGGTTATCCGGCTCTTTCCTGTGAATCGGAGTGAGGCAAGGGGGCCCTTTTGCCCCATCACTTTTCAACGCTTGTAGGGAGGGGGTATTGGCAAGGTTTGAGTAAAAGTATTGTGGAGCATCCGTCGGAACACCAAGATCCGATCTTTTTTTGCCGTGGCAGAATTTTTGGCTGAGCCCGGAGGTCCTGGTGATGGCTCTCGAGGCGCTGACGAGGAGGAAAAGCCTTTGGGATTGGGGGTCTCCTGGTCGCCCAAGGTCCGGTGTTTGGAGACTTACTAGGAAGCAGTCAGTCTTTTCATGCGTTGGCGAGGACTTTGAGATTTTGGAAAGTTTTACATCCCTTGGGTAGGCAGTCCATAATACGGGGGGTCCGTCAAGAAGTTAGACGGAGGCTACCCCCCCGGTGTTATGGACTCGTCAGGGGGAGTTTTTTGGCGTTGTGGGTACCTGTGCAGGAGGACAAAGACCCGGGATCTTAAAAGTCGCTTGTGATCCTGTCTTACTCTATGGTTGTGAGACGGACACAAAAATAGGACTTGAAGAGACGAATAAATGTTTTGGAATAAGGTCTTCGCAGAATCAGGGGTATCGCTGGGATGATTGGTCAAACAGCATTGCACCGGAGACTGAATCGAGGCCTATTACCCATAGTCCGTCACCCCAACTTCGGCTATATGGGCATGTGGGAAGCTACCCGAAACCGATCCTTCCCCCGGGGTTTTATCTGTAAGAGACAACCCGGGCGTGGAGGAGGCCAAGGGGCGCCCACAAGGCTCGTGGTGGGGAAATTTGATGTTTTTTGTCGAGAGTGCTTGGATGGAAAGGACCTGCAGGGGAACTCGCTCGGGGTGACCCCGGGGGGGGCGTCGTAGGGGGGCGAGGCGACGCGACCCGGGTATGCCCCAATGTTGATTGTTGAGAGACGCAGAAAAGGGGGCGATTGTACAAGTTTTTAGTGGATAGAGATTTAAAAAAGGAGAGTGGGAAAATTCTTCGGCTTTTAAAAAAAAAGGGTAAACAAAAGAAACGGATTCAAGCGGGAAAAAAGCGGATTTAAAAGGAAATGGGAAAAAACAGGGTTTTCACAAATAGGGTGGTAAATGAGGGAAGGGTCTCAGTAACAGGTATTATTTGCTGAGTCATTGGGGGTTTAAAAGGGGGAGCTGGAAGTTCAGGTGGGGTAAAAAAGTGGATGTAGGTAGGTTAGGTGACGAATACCACGTTAGGCCTCGGGGCCCTCTTGGCTTCCTTTTTTTTCTTATTTTTTTATTTTCTTATTTTCAATCTCTTTTGTGTTTCCCAGGATGTCTTTTTGCAGAGAGAAGATCAACCTGCTATTGACTTTTTGGAAGGGACGACGTCGGGGCTTCCGGTTTTCCCCAGCAAAGACTGTAGCGGTTCATTTTTGCAGAACCCTGGGTTTTCATCCCGCCCCAGCCGATTTTTTCGATAAGAGAATCCATGTAGTGAAGAGCCCGGAAAAGATCAAAAGTTGGCGCTTGTGGCACTCTCCGTGAATCACAATATATATTATATAATAATATATTTTATATATATATAATATATATATTAATATAATATATATATATATATATATATATATATATATAAATATATATATATATTTTAAAATTAATTTTTTTATATTATTAAATATATATATATATAATAATATATATACAATATTATATACAGAAGAGGAAGAGAGAGAGAGAGGAGGAGGGAGAGGAGAGGAGAAAAAGAAGAGAGGAGAGAGGAGAGAGAGAGGAAAGATTATATTTTTTTAAGGCACCCCCAACTGCGGGTTTTACGCCTGCTTACATTAGTCGGGCAATAGGTGAAAACAATTGGGGTTTATACGTCAACAGGGTTTTGGCACAGTCATAGAAATTGTCTAATGAAAATTCCAATATGGACCCACCGCGAAAACGTCCTAGGGTAGCCTGGGGGGCCATTTAAAAAATGGCCCTTTTAGTTTAGTGGCTAGATAGGGTCCGTGCACCCCCCCGAAATATATTTTCCCTTTGGGTCTATAGATAGGAAACAATGTGTAAAAAATTATTCTATTTAAATAGTTGAAAAAATGCCCACGTATCATTTTTATGAAAATTTAGTGCCGCCATTAAAAAAAAACTCATATTCCCCTAGGTCACTTGCAAAGACCTGTCGGGGGACATAGTCGGGACCATACCGGGCAACGCCGAAATCTAAAGCCAGAAAAACGTGGGAAGACATTCAAAGGAATTTACGGATCCCTGTTCTTCCGGGAAAATTGGCGCAGTTCCCCGAAATTTTGATGAAACCCAAAAAAGAATGTTTGCCTTTTTGACAAAAAAAAAATCACACTCTGTTCAGAAAGGGCAATATCACACGGATGGTCAGATGGACGTGCATTTCCGCACGCGACACCAGTCTCTTGCCCCTGTGCCCAGAGGAGGGCGAACACGAATGATTAACATCTCGCGGATGCAGTCCGTGATGGTTTCAGAAAATTCTTCTGCTACGGGGGTCAGATATAGGGTTTTGGCTGTGGCACAACAACCAACTAAAAAACCCCAGGGCTTTGGGGGGCCCTTTTGGGGACAGGCCAGCGCTTCAGGTATATTCCAGCACTAAAATTGCAGCTTCCCGGGCCCCGATAAGTCACGGGCCCCCCGAGTTCCGCTACACGGGGTGAACGGTCTCGTCTTTTTTAATACACGGGGCAAAAAGACAGCCGGGGGACCCCGGGGAATATTTGCAAATTGACGCCAGCTTAGTTCATCCTCCAGGGGGAAGCACACTCTCGGTGATTGGGCAGTGCTCGAGCTTTTCACCATCTTCTCTACGATCGCACCAGCAATCTCGTAACATAGACGAAGCTCGAAGGCACTCTTCACGAAAAAAGGGACGACCCATGGAAGCTTTTCCCCCCTCCAAGGAGCCGGGTACAACAAATCAAGGGGGCTGTGTACAGGGGTCCCCTGCGGGGGAAACATGCTCAATTTGTTAGGATCTCCCTCCCTGGGGTTTGGGGAGGATCGATCCCCAAACTGGAAACCCCTGGGGTCCATGTTTCCCTGGCCGCATTATAAAGGGAGTGATTTGTTGAAAATTTTAAAAAGGGTTCAAGGGCGATGAAAGTGCAAACAAGCTATTTTGAAAGTACCGCTTTGGCCATGTGGTGGAGAAATTGGACGTTTTAACAAGATCAAACTGGAACAATCTGTAAGTTACCGTTACGTGCTTTACTCATTTTAAAAATGGCAATATCACTAATCTTCAATTTCGAGCACTTTTGTCATTCATAAAATTTTGGGGTATTATTTGGGATGAGGGGGACATATCTATATACGGGGACCCTTTTTATTTTTTCCCCTATTTCTCTAAACAATCTTGAAGCTTTTTTGAATGTTACACTTACAATAATGTATTTAAAATGCGTTTCAAAAACAGTAAAATATATTTGTTTAAATTGTATTTATATAATAGCTAAAAATTTTTTGAGAACTTTTGGATAGTTTATTGTTAAAAAAACTGTTTGTTGTAGACGGAAAAACTTTTTAATTTTTACCATATTTTTTTGGTCAAAAAAACCAAAATAAAATATTACAAAACCCAGGCATTTTAATAATTTGAGAAAGTGTATTTATCTCTTAGCCCCCAAATTTTTGTTCATTTCAAAAATTTGTTATTTTTAAAGTCGGCAGATGGGTGTAAACTTTTCTTATGTTTTTAAAACAAACATACGAAATTTTGGGGGTTTTTACTACAAGATGAAAATTTTGGGATCATAGATAAAAGTGGTTTCTTAAAATAAATATGTACTTTCCCTTTAACTAGTTAATTTAGTCCTTAATTCACGTAAAATGAATCCTGAAGCGGAGGTTCCCAAATTTTAGAGTCAGCCTTATTACGCTCCCTGGTTAATGACATTTTGGGAACACAAAAGCAAATTGTGGTCATTTGGGAATACAAAAAATGGCATAATGTGTATCTAGATCATTCATAGAAATAGAGAAGCTTTGTGTCGTGGTTAAAATAATCGCGGCAAAACGGTCTTTTGTAAAAAGGCCGCCACGCTACCTAAGACGTTTTCCGGTGGGTTTTAATCTGGAATTTTCATTAGATTTATTATGCTGTGCCAAAATTTATGCTTGACGTCTAAACCCACAATTCTTATGATAAACCCTATCGCCTGACTAAAGAAACCACCTACCTCGGAGGAGGTTCCAAGGATGTGATTGAAAAAACCCTCCCGGATTCCAGGAGCCTCCCTCATGAAGTTGCACGGGGACAAGAAAAAAGGATGAAATAACAGAAAGTTTTTTCGTAAAGCCCCGTGTCCTGTAGTACCCCTTTTTTTTCTTAATATTTTAATATGTTCTTTAAAATTGCTGTCACCTGCAAAAAAATATTAAAAACTATGTCTGATAGTGTGTGTGGTGGTGTGTGGGGGGTTGTGTGTTGGGGTGTGGGGGATTTATCTAGCCCATTGTGAATTACCGGAAAAGGCAAGCTCAAATGTCCCGTCCCAAAATACTATTTTCCGCTCGCTTAAAGTCGGAATAAACTTTCATGTACCCCCTCCTTTTCCAGGTTATTCCCCGGTTCAAGGGATTGTGTGGGAAAAACTTCTTGATACCCTTGCATGTGGTTCTCTTCAATTCTTTTCCTTTAACATACCCCCGCCATCTCGTTTTTCCCCCATATCATTAAACTAGAGTCCTAGACCCTGAACAGCACTGGTTTAGCACTAATCCTTGAGGAAATCCACTTTTATCGCACCACTTTGTTGTTTATCCTTATGACTTCTCATCTCCCTATCGTTCAAATAATTTTTTATCCATTCAGCAAACTATTTTCTCACTCTTGTGTCTTTTTTCCCTAATAGTCCTTGTGCGGCACCTTTTCAAACTTTTTTTTAAGTTCCCGGAAAAAACCAATTGACCCCTCAATCACTCTTGACTAGAAAATTAGTAGGTTTGTAATCAAGAAACCCCCTTTTTTTTGTGTGGTGTGTGTGTGGGTGTGTGTGGGGTGTTGTGTGTGTGTGTGTGTGTGTGTGTGTGTTGTGTGTGTGGGTGTGTCAGCAAAAAATACCATCACGAAAATGATTATTACTAATAACAGGGAAAAAAATTTTGCTAACATATATAACGTTTTGGTGAAACCTACCCCCATATAAATCCTCTCCTTTTCTGTTCACATTTGTTTATTCATTCAGCCACCAACTGGTAAATGAAAAAACCTAAATGTTTTTTAAACCCTTTTTTTATTTTTTTTGAACTCATGTCTCCTGTGTAGTGAATGGGTAAAAAGAAATATAAGTTTGGTCATTTGAGGAAGGAGTGAAAAAGTTTGTGAAAAAGGTATGTAAGGAACTTGAGGATCCTAGAGAGGAAAGCCAGGGTAAAGGGAATAATGAAATTTATAAAAAGGGTTAAAAAAAATAAATTGGGGTAAAGGAGAGGGGGAGTTTTTTTTGGGCCCCCCCCAAAATGAAAATAAGAAATTCAAGAGGGAAAGTAAATAATGGTATTTTGTTTTTAAAAACTACCCACAACCCCCACCATATTGTTAAAAAGCCCCCTTTTAAAATCCCTATGATGATAATATTACGGGGAGTCCATTCCCTAATTTAAAAGTATTTTTGAAAGTTTTTTCTATTTTATTTTAAATCTAGTTTTAGTTTTTTTTTTTTTTTGTACCCGGGGGTTGGTAAAAATTTTTTTAAGAAAGGGAAGCAAGGGGTTAAAAGGGTAAGGCGTAACAGAGCAACTCTGGGATATTAAACCCAAGGGAAGGGGGGTTTTTCCCCCAGGGCTTTCTTTTTAATTTTCCCCATTTTTTGGGGGGAACTTTGGGCAAGGGGTTTGTGGCTTTGGCCCTTTTTTTTTTCTACGGAAAACCCCGGGCTTGATTTCTTTATTTTCTTTCTTCCGAAACTCTTCCTTCCTCCCCTCCCCCCCCTTGTTCTGGGGGGTTGCCCCCCTTTTTTTGACCCAAAACACGAGGAATGTCCTTTTTTTTGGGGCCGGAATTTTTTATTTAGGGGAGGGGGGGAGTTTAGGAGAGGGGTAGGGGGAGAGGTAAGGGGAGAAGGGGAAGAGAAAGGAGGTCATGGGTAGAGTTGGGGGGAAAAACCCTGGTCTTTTGGTAAACTACTCCCCCTCCCCCCCAAAAAAAATGAAAGGGACAAAAATAAGGGGGGAGGAAAAAGGAAGAATAGGTAGGCACAAAGGTGGAGGAGATTTTTCCCGAGTGGAGGTTTTTTCTACTAAAAAAATCTGGTTAACGGGTCCAAAAAACTATGACGGCCCCGACGTAAACTGGGGTCAGGTAAGACAGTCTCTTCAATAAAAAATAATTTTAAAAATTTTTTTTCATTTTTTTTTTTTTCCCATTTCATTTTTTTTTTTTAATTTTTTTTTAAAGTTTTAAATCCCTTAATCATTCCTACCCTGGGAACCAAAATTTTTCCCTGAAAAAAAGTCACCGGGCCAAATTTTTCCCCGAGGGATATAGGCCTCCTCCTGTGGAAAACGGGTGGCTTAGGGTCTCCACCACAGCCCCCCCCCCTCTGCTTTACTCATGTTTTCCCTTTTTTTACAAAAAGGGCACTTTTTTCAAAGGGGAAAAAAATTCCCCACATCCCCGTTGCATTTTTTCTACAAACTCCCTTTCCCAAAACCCTTGTTCTTTCCTTTTCCGGACTTCCCCACTCTTAATAACTTGTTTGTATTTGAAATAGGGGAGGTCGTTGTTAGAAAACTACCCTTTTCTTTTTGCCCGGCCCCCCTTTCTTGTTGAGATTTTAGGAGGGCCTGGATTTTGATTGAAAAGAAAAAACCCCAGGGGGTTCTTGGCAGGGGGAAAAGGGGGGGAGAAAAAACACCCTCACCTGATTTGAGACAATTGGGCAAGTCCTTTAGAAGGGGGCCGAAAAAAGAAAAAAGGGGTTTACAAAATAAAATTTTAATTTAAAAATTTTTAAAGGGGCAGTGGAAATGGGGGCACAAAGGGGAAGCGAGTATTGGGGGGGGGGTGGGGGGGGGGCCAGGGAAGGTGGAAGCCAGGGGGTTTTTAGCAATAAAAGATTAAAGGGCAACCTAGTTAAAAATGGGGTTGCAATTTCAGAAAAGGGAGTCTGGCATAACCTAAATTTTTTCCCCCATTAACTTAGTTTTGGTACGGTTTTTTTTTAAAATTTCGTTATGAAATTTAGGGAGTAACTTTGTTCGATCCAAAATATTTTTATGAAAAAACTTTTTAGTCACTTTCAGCCAACGTGAGGGCCGAATTCCCCTTTTGGGGAAAAAAATTGGGGTTATGGGGGACACGTCCCTCCGTGTACGCCCTTTTTTTCCCAAAAAAAAATAACGTAGTCAAAATTTGGGTTTTTTTCGGCTGTGGTTTTCCTCCCTCAAAACACTGGGTCTTTTTGGTTTCCCCCTTTAATTTTGGTTACCATTAAGACCTGAAGGTATTTTTTTAAGGTCGTTTCTGGAATAGAGGGCTGTGGGAAGTTGGGGGGGTGTTGTTTTTCCCTTTTCCCCGGGGAGGCAAGGGTGCGTTTTTCCCCCCTCACTTTTTTCAAACCTTTTATGGACTGGGGACAAATTTTAGACAAAAAGGGGGTTTGGGATCCTTTTAACAAAGAAATCATGGATCTGGTTTTTGCCAGTGAAAATTTTGCTGGGATTTTGCTGGAGGTCCTGGTGTGGCTTTTTCCCAGGCCTGCACGAGGAGGAAACCTTGGGATTGAGGGGTCTCTGGCTCAAACCAAAAGGTCCAGGTTTTGGGGGACCTAACTAATGAAGCAGACAGTCTTCAGCGTTTTGGCGAGGACATTGAATCTTTAAAGGGTTTTTTACATAATTTTGGTACGCAGTCCAAAAATGAACGGAGGTCACCGTCCCAAAGAAGTCTTAGGCGGATTGGCATAGCCCCCCACGGGGGTGTTATGGACTCGTCACGGGGAGTATTTTGGCGTTGTCGTTTCCTGTGCAGGAGGACAAAGACCGGGTCTTCAAATCGTTGTGACCCTCTTTAAAAATCTATGGTTGTGGAACCAGGGGAACTAAATAGTGACTTTAAGAACAAACAATGCCTTTGGTAAAAAGTTCTTCGCAGAAACATGGGGTTTCCGCTGGGATGATTTCGTGTCAAATCAGCGATTGCAACCGTGAGACGAATCGAGGCCCATTACCCGCACAGTCCCTCAGCGCCAACTTCGGCTATAGGGCTGTGGCCCTACCCCGAAACCGATCCCTTTCCCTCGGGTTGTATCGTAAGAACAACCGGCGTGGGGGGAGGCCAAGGGGCGCCCACAAGGGCCCCGGGCTGGGGAAGTTTTATGTTTTTTGCAGAGCTGCTTTGGGAGGGGAAAGGGGCCTGCTGGGAACCGCGCGTGGGGACCCCGGGAGTGGCGTCGTAGGGTGGGCAGGCGACGCGCCCCCCGGCTAGCCCCCAATGATTTATTTATTATAGGGGGCTTGGTTATTACCAAAATTAGGAGGCTTGATGCGGGGTTTTGTTTAGTGTATAAATGGACTTCCCTTATACGTTTGAGAGAGGGGGCCCTTCTTTTTTGCCTGATAAAATAGAACTGCTATTCGCGGGATGCCATAAAACCAAAACATTACCCAAAAAAAAAGAAACTACATTTTGTCATCAATCTGAAACTTGACCCGTACACATCCCTTTTGTTGCTTTCAACTAAAGAAAATTTCTTTTCCAGCATTTAGACCACAGTGCGTTTGTAGGCACCCCCCCTGGCCAGGCTGCCGTATTTTGTATCCCCTGCTTCTGTCTGATCTTAGAATATCCCTAAAACCCCTTTCCTGTGGTAAAAATCCACTGAGCTCCGCTTGCCTAGTGCCCCCCCAACTTAAGCTATGCCCCCACAGGTGCTCCTCCATAATAGATACACTAATACGCCCCTTTCAGACAATGAAGCTTAACTGTATCTTAAATATACACAGATGTCGAAAAGGTAATTTGAAGTTTAAACCAATTTAGATCGGGGGTTTTAAATTCCTGAACGTTTTATTTTCATATAAGGAGTACCACAAAAAAAAGCCGTCGGAAATGAAAAATAAAAACAAGGGGTGTCTGGCTGGGGACAAAACTCCCCCAGCAGGTTTGGTTACGAAACAATGCCGGGTTTAGGTTGGGTTTAAATAGCAGGGGGGTCTGGGGGGTACGAAAACCCCCCCCGGCCCGGGCCGGGACCCCTTGCGAGGTTAGTTTTAAGAAAACAATCCTAGGTTGGGTTTGTTAAATAGCGGGGGGGGTTGGGGGGAACGAAACCCCCCTTCGAGGTTTGT
Organism: Chionoecetes opilio; assembly: GCA_016584305.1. Classification (NCBI taxonomy): domain Eukaryota; kingdom Metazoa; phylum Arthropoda; class Malacostraca; order Decapoda; family Majidae; genus Chionoecetes; species Chionoecetes opilio. The sequence goes on from JACEEZ010011596.1 coordinate 14,975, forward strand.
TAAGAAAACAATGCCCATATTAGGGTTTGTTTAAATAGCGGGGGGGAAAGAAAAACCCCCCACGAGGTTAGGTTACAAAAAAACTGCCCAAATTTAGTTATTTAACTTTTCAGGGGGGTCTGGGGGGCGAGCCCCCCCCCCCCCGTTTGGTAGGAGAGTATTGGGCAAAAGGGAGTATTGGTTTTTAAAAGCATATTTTCATCAAAATTTAAAAAAACTTGGTGAGAACATGCGATATTTTCCTTATAAGAAGTCATTTCTTGAGTTGGGGAGTCCGGAAAAACCCTCCTTGGGGCAATTACAATGTTTTTTTTTTTTGCATCTGGTCTTGGTCTTGGGTGGGTGACCCCTCCCTAACCAACCTCGCCATGGCTGCACTGGGTCCCCCCCCGTAGGGACAAAAAACGTTCATAAACTTATCAAGAAATTCACACAGTCGGGGGGCCCCACTCCCCCCCCCCCCGGGGGGGAAAAAACCCCTTTTCAACTGGGCCCAATCGCGTGGCCCCGCGCCCCCCCTACTAATAGGCGTCGTAGGTCACCGGACCCGCTGCCCCGTGGGGTCTTGCCCTTTTCCCGTTTGAGCTATGCCCTACCCTCGGTGCTTCCTATAACCCGCCCCCTTAAGGGGCCCCTTTTTGTCCTGGGCCTTTGCCCGCGACCGCCGGGTTCGGCTTTGTACCACACGAGGGACTCTAATGGGCGACCCCCACACTAGTTGCCACGGTTTGAGGGATATAGTCGGTGGATTGGGAAAGGGAGGGGCCTTATGAGCCCGCCTGGCAAACGTAAATCTTGTATCTCCCCGGGGGCCTTGAAAGGCGGGTTTTTATGAGGCCCGCATCCGCAAACAGGGCTTGATCTCCCCGGGGCCTCGGAAAGCAGAGTTCTTAGAGCAGCGTGGCACCAGTCGGGCTGCTCACTCGGGCCTTGTAAGGCATTACTTTTGACCGCCTGGAGCCAGTAGGCTTGATCTCCCCCCGGGGGCCTGGGGGCAGGGTTTTCTGAGTTTGCGTGGCACCGTCAGGGCTTGCATCTACCCGGGGGCCCTTGGGAAAGGGAGGGTTCTTGATGAGAAAAGCGTGGCAGGGGTCGGTCTTTCATCCCCGGGGCCTTGGAAGGCAGGGTCCTCATAGCCAAGTGGAGAGGAGGTCTTGCATCCCAGGGGCCTTGGAAGGCAGGGGTTTTTCGGGGCCACCTGGGAGCCAGACATTCAGCATTCCCCCGGGCCTTGGAAGGCGGGCCTTTATGAGCCCGCCTGGGGCCAGTTTGGGCTTTTCACTCCCGGGGCTTGGGGCAGGGTTCTTCATGAGCCGCCTGGCACCCAGTCAGTCTTTTCACTCCCCGGGGCTTGGGGGGCAGGGGTTTTTCATGATTTAGCGTGGCAGCAGCAGGGGTCTC